>JARKHS020002996.1:0-122815 GCA_030143305.2 Amblyomma americanum
CTCCCCGTGAGCGAAAAACCCCTTCTCTCCCGGCGAGCGAAAAATCCTTCCTCTCCCTGTGAGCGAAAAATACCTCCTGTCCCGTGAGCGAAAAATCCTTCCTGTCCCGTGAGCGAAAAATTCCTCCTCTACCCGTGAGCAAAAAATCCCTTCTCTCCCCATGAGCCAAAAATCCCTTCTTTCCCGTGAGCCAAAAGCCCTCCTCTCCCGTGAGCGAAAAATTCCTTCTCTCCTCGTAAGCGAAAAATCCCTCCTGTCCCCGTGAGCAAAAAAGCCCTCCTCTCCCCGTGAGCGAAAAATCCCTCCTGTCCCCGTGAGCGAAAACTCCCCCCTCTCCCCGTGAGCGAAAATCCCTCCTGTCCTGTCAGCGAAAAATCCCTCCTGTCCCCGTGAGCGAAAACTCCCTCCTCTCCCCGTGAGTGCAAAATTCCTTCTGTCCCCGAGAGCGCAAAATCCCTCCTGTCTCGTGAGCGAAAAATCTCTCCAGTCCCCGTGAGCGAAACATCCCTCCTGTCCCCGAAAGCGAAAACTCCCTTCTCTCCCCGTGAGCTAAAACTCCCTTCTCTCCAAGTGAGCGAAATATCCCTCTTCTCCCCGTGAGCGAAAAATCTCTCCTGTCCCCGTGAGCGAAAAATTTCTCCTCTCCACGTGAGCGAAAAATCTGTCCCGTGAGCGAAAAATCCCTCCTGTCCCCGTAAGCGAAAACTCCCTCCTCTCCCCGTGAGCGCAAAATTCTTTCTGTCCCCGTGAGCGAAAAATCCCTCCTGTCCCGTGAGCGAAAAATCCCTCCAGTCCCCGTGAGCGAAAAATCCGTCCTGTCCCCGTAAGCGAAAAATCCCTCCTGTCCCCGAAAGCGAAAACTCCCTCCTCTCTCGGTGAGCTAAAACTCCCTTCTCTCCAAGTGAGCGAAATATCCCTCCTGTCCCGTGAGCGAAAAATCCCTCCCCTCCTCGTGAGCCAAGAATCCCTCCTGTCCCCGTGAGCGAAAATTCCCTCCTCTCCCCGTGAGCGAAAAATCTCTTCTCACCCCGTGAGCAAAAAACCTCTCCTGTGCCGTGAGCGAAAAATCCCTCATCTCCCCGTGAGCGAAAAATCTCTCCTCTCCCCGTACGCCAAAAATCCTTCCTGTCCCCGTGAGCGAAAACTCCCTCCTCTAACCGTCAGCGAAAAATCCCTCCTGTCCCCGTGAGCGAAAACTCCCTCCTCTCGCCGTGAGCAAAAAATCTCTTCTCTCCCCGTGAGCGAAAAATCCCTCTTGATCCGTGAGCGAAAAATCCCTCCTCTCCCTGTGAGCGAAAACTCCCTCCTCACCCCGTGAGCGAAAAATCCTTCCTCTCCCCATGAGCGAAATATCCCTCCTCTCCCCGAGAGCGAAAAATCCCTCCTCTCCCCGTGAGCGAAAAATCCATCCTGTCCCCGTGAGCGAAAACTCCCTCCTCTCCCCGTGAGCGAAAAATCCCTCTCTTCCCCGTGAGCGCAAAATCCCTTCTGTACAGTGAGCGAAAAATCCATCCGGTCCCCATGAGCGAAAACTCCCTCCTCTCCCCGTGAGCGAAAACTCTCTCCTCTCTCCGTGAGCGAAAAATCTCTTCTCTCACCATGAGCGAATACTCCCTCCTCTCCCCGTAAGCGAAGACTCCCTCCTCCGCCAGAGAAAAAAATCCCTCCTCTCCCCGCGAGCGAAAAATCCCTTCTCACCCCGTGAGCACAAAATCCCTCCTGTGCCGTGACCGAAAAATCCCTCCTCTCCCCTTGATCGAAAAATCTCTCCTCTCCCCGTAAGCGAAAAATCCTTCCTGTCCCCGTGAGCGAAAACTCCCTCCTCTCCCCGTGAGCAAAAAATCTCTTCTCTCCCCGTGAGCGAGAAATCCCTCCTGTTCCGTGAGCGAAAAATGCCTCCTCTCCCCTTGAGCGAAAACTCCCTTCTCTCTCCGTAAGCGAAACCTCCCTCCTCTCCCCGTGAGCGAAAAATCCCTCTTCCCCGTGAGCGCAAAATCCCTTCTGTCCCGTGAGCGAAAAATCCCTTCTCTCCCCGTGGGCTAAAAATCGCTCCTGTTCCCGTGAGCGAAAACTCCCTCCTCTCCCCGTGAGCGAAAAATCCCTTCTCTCCCCGTGAGCGAAAACTCTCTCCTCTCCCCGTGAGCGAAAAATCTCTTGTCTCCCCGGGGGCGAAAACTCCCTCCTCTCCCGTGAGCGAAAATTCTCCTTCCCCCTGAGAAAAATCCCTCCTCTCCCCGTGAGCGAAAACTCCCTCCTCTCCCCGTCAGCGAAAAATCTCTCCTGACCCCGTGAGCGAAAAATCCCTCCTGTCCCCGAAAGCGAAAACTCCCTCCTCCTCCCGTGAGCGAAAACTCCCTTCTCTCCAAGTGAGCGAAATATCCCTCCTCTCCCCTTGAGCGAAAAATCCCTCCTGTCACCGTGAGCGAAAAATCCCTCCTCTCCTCGTGAGCGAAAAATCCCTCCTGTCCCCGTGAGCGAAAACTCCCTCCTCTCCCCGTGAGCGAAAAATCTCTTCTCTCCCCGTGAGCGAAAAATCCCTCTTGTCCCATGAGCGAAAAATCCATCCTCTCTGTGTGAGCGAAAACTCCCTGCTCTCCCCATGAGCGAAAAATCCCTTCTCTTCCCGTTAGTGAAAAATCCATCCTGTCCCCGTGAGCGAAAACTCCCTCCTCTCCCCGTGAGCGAAAAATCTCTTCTCTCCCTGTGAGCGAAAAATTCCTCCTGTGCCGTGAACGAAAAATCCCTCTTGTCCCCGTGAGCGAAAACTCCCTCCTCTCCCCGTGAGCGAAAAATCTCTTCTCTCCCCGTGAGCGAAAAATCCCTCCTGTCCCGTGAGCGAAAAATTCCTCCTCTGTGAGCGAAAACTCCCTCCTCTTCCCTTGAGCGAAAAATTCCTTCTCTTCTCGTTAGTGAAAAATCCATCCTGTCCCCGTGAGCGAAAACTCCCTCCTCTCCCCGTGAGCGAAAAATCCTTCCTGTCCCCGTGAGCGAAAAATCCCTCTTCTCCCCGTGAGCGAAAAATCCCTCCTGTCCCCTTGAGCGAAAACTCCCTCCTCTCCCCGTGAGCGAGAAATCCCTTCTCTCCCCGTGAGCGAAAAATCCCTCCTGTCCAGTGAGCGAAAAATCCCTCCAGTCCCCGTGACCGAGAACTCCCTCCTCCCCCCGTGAGCGAAAAATTCCTTCTCTCCCCGTGAGAGAAAAATACCTCCTGTCCCGTGAGCGAAAAATCCCTCACCCTCCCCGTGAGCGAAAAATCCCTCCTGTCCCCGTGAGCGAAAACTCCCTCCTCTTCCCGTGAGCGAAAAATCCCTTCTCTCCCCGTGAGCGAAAAATCCCTCCTGTCCCGTGAGCGAAAAATCCCTCCTGTCCCCGTTAGCGAGAACTCTCTCCTCTCCCCGTGAGCGAAAAATCTCTTCTCTACCCGTGAGCGAAGACTCCCTCCTCTCCCGTGAGCGAAAACTCCCTCCTCCCCCTGAGAAAAATCCCTCCTGTCCCCGTGAGCGAAAAATCCCTCCTGTCCCCGTGAGCGAAAACTCCCTCCTCTCGCCGTGAGCGAAAAATCTCTTCTCTCCCCGTGAGCGAAAAATCCCTCTTGTCCCGTGAGCGAAAAATCCCTCCTCTCCACGTGAGCGAAAACTCCCTCCTTTCCCCGTGAGCGAAAAATCCTTCCTCTCCCCGTGAGCGAAAAATTCCTCCTCTCCATGTGAGCGAAAAATCCCTCCTCTCCCCGTGAGCGAAATATCCATCCTGTCCCCGTGAGCGAAAACTTCCTCCTCTCCACGTGAGCGAAAACTCCCTCCTCTCCCCGTGACCGAAAACTCCCTCCTCTCCCCGTGAGCGAAAAATCCCTCCCTTCCCCGTGAGCGCAAAATCCCTTCTGTTCCGTGAGCGAAAAATCTATCCGGTCCCCATGAGCGAAAACTCCCTCCTCTCCCCGTGAGCGAAAAAAACCCTTCTCTCCCCGTGAGTGAAAACTCCCTCCTCTCCCCGTAAGCGAAAACTCCCTCCTTCCCCAGAGAAAAAAATCCCTCCTCTCCCCGTGACAGAAAAATCCCTTCTCACCCCGTCCGTCAGCACAAAATCCCTCCTGTGCCGTGACCAAAAAATCCCTCCTCTCCCCGTAAGCGAAAAATCCCTCCTGTCCCCGAAAGCGAAAACTCCCTTCTCTCTCGGTGAGCTAAAACTCCCTTCTCTCCAAGTGAGCGAAATATCCCTCCTGTCCCGTGAGCGAAAAATCCCTCCCCTCCTCGTGAGCCAAAAATCCCTCCTGTCCCCGTGAGCGAAAATTCCCTCCTCTCCCCGTGAGCGAAAAATCTCTTCTCTTCTGTGAGCAAAAACCTCTCCTGTGCCGTGAGCGAAAAATCCCTCATCTCCCCGTGAGCGAAAAATCTCTCCTCTCCCCGTACGCCAAAAATCCTTCCTGTCCGCGTGAGCGAAAACTCTCTCCTCTCCCCGTGAGCGAAAAATCTCTTCTCTATCCGTGAGCGAAAAATCCCTCCTGTCCCGTGAGCGAAAAACTCCTCCTCTCCCTGTGAGCGAAAACTCTCTCCTCTCCCCGTGAGCGAAAAATTCCTTCTCTTCCCGTTAGTGAAAAATCCATCCTGTCCCCGTGAGCGAAAACTCCCTCCTCTCCCCGTGAGCGAAAAATCCTTCCTGTCCCCGTGAGCGAAAAATTCCTCTTCTCCCCGTGAGCGAAAAATCCCTCCTGTCCCCTTGACCGAAAACTCCGTCCTCTCCCCGTGAGCGAAAAATTTCTTCTCTCCCCGTGAGCGAAAAATCCCTCCTGTCCCGTGAGCGAAAAATCCCTCCAGTCCCCGTGATAGAGAACTCCCTCCTCCCCCCGTGAGCAAAAAATTCCTTCTCTTCCCGTGAGCGAAAAATACCTCCTGTGCTGTGACCGAAAAATCCCTCCCCTTCCCGTGAGCGAAAAATTCCTCCTGTCCCCGTGATCGAAAAATTCCTTCTGTCCCCGTGAGCGAACACTCCCTCGTCTCGCCGTGAGCAAAAAATCTCTTCTCTCCCCGTGAGCGAAAAATCCCTCTTGTCCCGTGAGCGAGAAATCCCTCCTCTCCGCGTGAGCGAAAACTCCCTCCTCTCCCCGTGAGCGAAAAATCCTTCCTCTCCCCGTGAGCGAAATATCCCTCCTCTTCCCGAGAGTGAAAAACCCTCCTCTCTCCGTGAGCGAAATATCCATCCCGTCCCCGTGAGCGAAAACTCCCTCCTCTCCCCGTGAGCGAAAAATCCCTCTCTTCCCCGTGAGCGCAAAATCCCTTCTGTACCGTGAGCGAAAAATCCATCCGGTCCCCATGAGCGAAAACTCCCTCCTCTCCCCGTGAGCGAAAACTCTCTCCTCTCTCCGTGAGCGAAAAATCTCTTCTCTCCCCGTGAGCGAATACTCCCTCCTCTCCCCGTAAGCGAAAACTCCCTCCTCCCCCAGAGAAAAAATCTCTCCTCTCCCCGTGAGCGAAACATCCCTTCTCACCCCCTGAGCACAAAATCCCTCCTGTGCCGTGACCGAAAAATCTCTCCTCTCCCCATAAGCGAAAAATCCTTCCTGTCCCCGTGAGCGAAAACTCCCTCCTCTCCCCATGAGCGAAAAATCTCTTCTCTCCCCGTGAGCGAGAAATCCCTCCTGTTCCGTGAGCGAAAAATGCCTCCTCTCCCCGTGAGCGAAAACTCCCTTTTCTCCCCGTAAGCGAAACCTCCCTCCTCTCCCCGTGAGCAAAAAATCCCTCTTCCCCGTGAGCGAAAAATCCCTTCTCTCTCCGTGGGCGAAAAATCGCTCCTGTCCCCGTGAGCGAAAACTCCCTCCTCTCCCCGTGAGCGAAAAATCTCTTGTCTTCCCGGGGGCGAAAACTCCCTCCTCTCCCGTGAGCGAAAATTCTCCTTCACCCTGCGAAAAATCCCTCCTCTCCCCGTGAGCGAAAACTCCATCCTCTCCCCTTCAGCGAAAAATCTCTCCTGACCCCGTGAGCGAAAAATCCCTCCTGTCCCCGAAAGCGAAAACTCCCTCCTCCTCCCGTGAGCGAAAACTCCCTTCTCTCCAAGTGAGCGAAATATCCCTCCTGTCCCCGTGAGCGAAAAATCCCTCCTCTCCTCGTGAGCGACAAATCTCTCCTCTCCCCGTAAGCCAAAAATCCTTCCTGTCCCCGTGAGCGAAAAATCTCTTCTCTCCCCGTGAGCGAAAAATCCCTCCTGTCCCGTGAGCGAAAAATTCCTCCTCTCTCTGTGAGCGAAAACTCCCTCCTCTCCCCGTGAGCGAAAAATTCCTTCTCTTCCCGTTAGTGAAAAATCCTTCCTGTCCCCGTGAGCGAAAAATCCCTCTTCTCCCCGCGAGCGAAAAATCCCTCCTGTCCCCTAGAGCGAAAACTCCGTCCTCTCCCCGTGAGCGAGAAATCTCTTCTCTCCCCATGAGCGAAAAATCCCTCCTGTCCAGTGAGCGAAAAATCCCTCCAGTCCCCGTGACCGAGAACTCCCTCCTCCCCCCGTGAGCGAAAAATTCCTTCTCTCCCCGTGAGCGAAAAATACCTCCTGTCCCGTGAGCGAAAAATCCCTCCCCTCCCCGTGAGCGAAAAATCCCTCCTGTCCCCGTGAGCGAAAACTCCCTCCTCTTCCCGTGAGCGAAAAATCCCTTCTCTCCCCGTGAGCGAAAAATCCCTCCTGTCCCGTGAGCGAAAATCCCTCCTGTCCCCGTGAGCGAGAAATCCCTTCTCTCCCCGTGAGGGAAAAATCCCTCCTCTCCCCGTAAGCGAAAACTCCCTCCTCTCCCCGTGAGCTAAAAATCCCTCTCTTCCCCGTGAGCGCAAAATCCCTTCTGTTCCGTGAGCGAAAAATCTATCCGGTCCCCATGAGCGAAAACTCCCTCCTCTCCCCGTGAGCGAAAAACCCTTCTCTCCCCGTGAGCGAAAAATCCCTCTTCCCCGTGAGCGCAAAATCCCTTCTGTCCCGTGAGCGAAAAATCCCTTCTCTCTCCGTGGGCTAAAAATCGCTCCTGTTCCCGTGAGCGAAAACTCCCTCCTCTCCCCGTGAGCGAAAAATCCCTTCTCTCCCCGTGAGCGAAAACTCTCTCCTCTCCCCGTGTGCGAAAAATCTCTTGTCTCCCCGGGGGCGAAAACTCCCTCCTCTCCCGTGAGCGAAAATTCTCCTTCCCCCTGAGAAAAATCCCTCCTCTCCCCGTGAGCGAAAACTCCCTCCTCTCCCCGTCAGCGAAAAATCCCTCCTGTCCCCGAAAGCAAAAACTACCTCCTCCTCCCGTGAGCGAAAACTCCCTTCTCTCCAAGTGAGCGAAATATCCCTCCTCTCCCCTTGAGCGAAAAATCCCTCCTGTCCCCGTGAGCGAAAAATCCCTCCTGTCCCCGTGAGCGAAAACTCCCTCCTCTCCCCGTGAGCGAAAAATCCCTCTTGTCCCAGGAGCGAAAAATCCATCCTCTCTGTGTGAGCGAAAACTCCCTGCTCTCCCCTTGAGCGAAAAATCTCTTTTCTCCCCGTGAGCGAAAAATCCCTCCTGTCCCGTGAGCGAAAAATTCCTCCTCTCTCTTTGAGCGAAAACTCCCTCCTCTCCCCGTGAGCGAAAAATTCCTCTTCTCCCCGCGAGCGAAAAATCCCTCCTGTCCCCTAGAGCGAAAACTCCGTCCTCTCCCCGTGAGCGAGAAATCTCTTCTCTCCCCATGAGCGAAAAATCCCTCCTGTCCAGTGAGCGAAAAATCCCTCCAGTCCCCGTGACCGAGAACTCCCTCCTCCCCCCCGTGAGCGAAAAATTCCTTCTCTCCCCGTGAGCGAAAAATACCTCCTGTCCCGTGAGCGAAAAATCCCTCCCCTCCCCGTGAGCGAAAAATCCCTCCTGTCCCCGTGAGCGAAAACTCCCTCCTCTTCCCGTGAGCGAAAAATCCCTTCTCTCCCCGTGAGCGAAAAATTCCTCCTGTCCCGTGAGCGAAAAATCCCTCCTGTCCCCGTGAGCGAGAACTCTCTCCTCTCCCCGTGAGCGAAAAATCCTTCCTCTCCCCGTGAGCGAAAAATTCCTCCTCTCAATGTTAGCGAAAAATCCCTCCTCTCCCCGTGAGCGAAATATCCATCCTGTCCGCGTGAGCGAAAACTTCCTCCTCTCCCCGTGAGCGAGAAATCCCTTCTCTCCCCGTGAGGGAAAAATCCCTTCTCTCCACGTGAGCGAAAACTCCCTCCTCTCCCCGTGAGCTAAAAATCCCTCACTTCCCCATGAGCGCAAAATCCCTTCTGTTCTGTGAGCGAAAAATCTATCCGGTCCCCATGAGCGAAAACTCCCTCCTCTCCCCGTGAGCGAAAAAACCCTTCTCTCCCCGTGAGTGAAAACTCCCTCCTCTCCCCGTAAGCGAAAACTCCCTCCTTCCCCAGAGAAAAGATCCCTCCTCTCCCCGTGACAGAAAAATTCCTTCTCATCCCGTGAGCACAAAATCCCTCCTGTGCCGTGACCGAAAAATTCCTCCTCTCCCCTTGATCGAAAAATCTCTCCTCTCCCCGTAAGCTTAAAATCCTTCCTGTCCCCGTGAGCGAAAACTCCCTCCTCTCGCCGTGAGCAAAAAATCTCTTCTCTCCCCGTGAGCGAAAAATCCCTCCTGTCCCTTGAGCGAAAAATCCCTCCTCTCCGCGTGAGCGAAAACTCCCTTCTCTCCCCGTGAGCGAAAAATCCATCCTGTCCCCATGAGCGAAATCTCCCTCCTCTCCCCGTGAGCGAAAAATCTCTTCTCTCCCCGTCAGGGAAAAATACCTCCTCTCTCCGTAAGCGAAACCTCCCTCGTCTCCCCGTGAGCGAAAAATCCCTCTTCCCCGTCTGCGCAAAATCCCTTCTGTCCCGTGAGCGAAAAATCCATTCTCTCTCCGTGGGCGAAAAATCCCTCCTGTCCCCGTGAGCGAAAAATCCATCCTGTCCCCGTGAGCGAAAACTCCCTCCTCTCCCCGTGAGCGAAAAATTCCTTGTCTCCCCGTGAGCGAAAACTCCCTCCTCTCCCGTGAGCGAAAACTCTCCTTCCCCCTGAGAAAAATCCCTCCTCTCCCCGTGAGCGAAAACTCCCTCCTCTCCCCGTCAGCGAAAAATCCCTCCTGTCCCCGAAAGCGAAAACTCTCTCCTCCTCCCGTGAGCGAAAACTCCCTTCTCTCCAAGTGAGCGAAATATCCCTCCTCTCCCCGTGAGCGAAAAATCTCTCCTGTCCCCGTGAGCGAAAAATCCCTCCTCTTCCCGTGAGCGAAAAATCCCTCCTGTCCCCGTGAGCGAACACTCCCTCCTCTCCCCGTGACCGAAAAATCTCTTCTCTCCCCGTGAGCGAAAAATCCCTCTTGTCCCATGAGCGAAAAATCCATTCTCTCTGTGTGAGCGAAAACTCCCTGCTCTCCCCATGAGCGAAAAGTCCCTCCTCTCCCCGTGAGCGAAAAATCCCTCCTGTCCCCGTGAGCGAAAAATTCCTTCTCTCCCCGTGAGCGAAAACTCTCTCCTCTCCCCGTGAGCGAAAAATCTCTTGTCTCCCCGGGGGCGAAAACTCCTCTAACCGTCAGCGAAAAATCCCTCCTCTCCCCGTGAGCGAAAAATCCTTCCTCTCCCCGTGAGCGAAATATCCCTCCTCTTCCCGAGAGTGAAAAACCCTCCTCTCTCCGTGAGCGAAATATCCATCCCGTCCCCGTGAGCGAAAACTCCCTCCTCTCCCCGTGAGCGAAAAATCCCTCTCTTCCCCGTGAGCGCAAAATTCCTTCTGTACCGTGAGCGAAAAATGCATCCGGTCCCCATGAGCGAAAACTCCCTCCTCTCCCCGTGAGCGAAAACTCTCTCCTCTCTCCGTCAGCGAAAAATCTCTTCTCTCTCCATGAGCGAATACTCCCTCCTCTCCCCGTAAGCGAAGACTCCCTCCTCCCCCAGAGAAAAAAATCCCTCCTCTCCCCGCGAGCGAAAAATCCCTTCTCACCCCGTGAGCACAAAATCCCTCCTGTGCCGTGACCGAAAAATCCCTCCTCTCCCCTTGATCGAAAACTCCCTCCTCTTCCCGTGAGCGAAAAATCCCTTCTCTCCCCGTGAGCGAAAAATCCCTCCTGTCCCGTGAGCGAAAAATCCCTCCTGTCCCCGTGAGCGAGAACTCTCTCCTCTCCCCATGAGCGAAAAATTCTTCCTCTCCCCGTGAGCGAAAAATTCCTCCTCTGCCCGTTAGCGAAAAATCCCTCCTCTCCCCGTGAGCGAAATATCCATCCTGTCCGCGTGAGCGAAAACTTCCTCCTCTCCCCGTGAGCGAGAAATCCCTTCTCTCCCCGTGAGGGAAAAATCCCTCCTCTCCCCGTGAGCGAAAACTCCCTCCTCTCCCCGTGAGCTAAAAATCCCTCTCTTCCCCGTGAGCGCAAAATCCCTTCTGTTCCGTGAGCGAAAAATCTATCCGGTCACCATGAGCGAAAACTCCCTCCTCTCCCCGTGAGCGAAAAACCCTTCTCTCCCCGTGAGCGAAAAATCCCTCTTCCCCGTGAGCGCAAAATCCCTTCTGTCCCGTGAGCGAAAAATCCCTTCTCTCTCCGTGGGCTAAAAATCGCTCCTGTTCCCGTCAGCGAAAACTCCCTCCTCTCCCCGTGAGCGAAAAATCCGATCTCTCCCCGTGAGCGAAAACTCTCTCCTCTCCCCGTGAGCGAAAAATCTCTTGTCTCCCCGGGGGCGAAAACTCCCTCCTCTCCCGTGAGCGAAAATTCTCCTTCCCCCTGAGAAAAATCCCTCCTCTCTCCGTGAGCGAAAACTCCCTCCTCCTCCCGTGAGCGAAAACTCCCTTCTCTCCAAGTGAGCGAAATATCCCTCCTCTCCTCTTGAGCGAAAAATCCCTCCTGTCCCCGTGAGCGAAAAATCCCTCCTCTCCTCGTGAGCGAAAAATCCCTCCTGTCCCCGTGAGCGAAAACTCCCTCCTCTCCCCGTGAGCGAAAAATCCCTCTTGTCCCATGAGCGAAAAATCCATCCTCTCTGTGTGAGCGAAAACTCCCTCCTCTCCCCGTGAGCGAAAAATTCCTTCTCTTCCCGTTAGTGAAAAATCCATCCTGTCCCCGCGAGCGAAAACTCCCTCC
Source organism: Amblyomma americanum (assembly GCA_030143305.2). Lineage (NCBI taxonomy): Eukaryota > Metazoa > Arthropoda > Arachnida > Ixodida > Ixodidae > Amblyomma > Amblyomma americanum. The sequence goes on from JARKHS020002996.1 coordinate 11,053, forward strand.
TGTCCCCCTAAGCGAAAAATCCTTCCTGTCCCGTGAGCGAAAAATCCCTCTTCTCCCCGCGAGCGAAAAATCCCTCCTGTCCCCTAGAGCGAAAACTCCGTCCTCTCCCCGTGAGCGAGAAATCTCTTCTCTCCCCATGAGCGAAAAATCCCTCCTGTCCAGTGAGCGAAAAATCCCTCCAGTCTCCGTGACCGAGAACTCCCTCCTCCCCCCCGTGAGCGAAAAATTCCTTCTCTCCCCGTGAGCGAAAAATACCTCCTGTCCCGTGAGCGAAAAATCCCTCCCCTCCCCGTGAGCAAAAAATCCCTCCTGTCTCCGTGACCGAGAACTCCCTCCTCCCCCCCGTGAGCGAAAAATTCCTTCTCTCCCCGTGAGCGAAAAATACCTCCTGTCCCGTGAGCGAAAAATCCCTCCCCTCCCCGTGAGCGAAAAATCCCTCCTGTCCCCGTGAGCGAAAACTCCCTCCTCTTCCCGTGAGCGAAAAATCCCTTCTCTCCCCGTGAGCGAAAAATTCCTCCTGTCCCGTGAGCGAAAAATCCCTCCTGTCCCCGTGAGCGAGAACTCTCTCCTCTCCCCGTGAGCGAAAAATCCTTCCTCTCCCCGTGAGCGAAAAATTCCTCCTCTCCCTGTTAGCGAAAAATCCCTCCTCTCCCCGTGAGCGAAATATCCATCCTGTCCGCGTGAGCGAAAACTTCCTCCTCTCCCCGTGAGCGAGAAATCCCTTTTCTCCCCGTGAGAGAAAAATCCCTCCTCTCCCCGTGAGCGAAAACTCCCTCCTCTCCCCGTGAGCTAAAAATCCCTATCTTCCCCGTGAGCGCAAAATCCCTTCTGTTCCGTGAGCGAAAAATCTATCCGGTCCCCATGAGCGAAAACTCCCTCCTCTCCCCGTGAGCGAAAAAACCCTTCTCTCCCCGTGAGTGAAAACTCCCTCCTCTCCCCGTAAGCGAAGACTCCCTCCTTCCCCAGAGAAAAGATCCCTCCTCTCCCCGTGACAGAAAAATTCCTTCTCATCCCGTGAGCACAAAATCCCTCCTGTGCCGTGACCGAAAAATTCCTCCTCTCCCCTTGATCGAAAAATCTCTCCTCTCCCCGTAAGCTTAAAATCCTTCCTGTCCCCGTGAGCGAAAACTCCCTCCTCTCGCCGTGAGCAAAAAATCTCTTCTCTCCCCGTGAGCGAAAAATCCCTCCTGTCCCTTGAGCGAAAAATCCCTCCTCTCCCCGTGAGCGAAAACTCCCTTCTCTCCCCGTGAGCGAAAAATCCATCCCGTCCCCATGAGCGAAATCTCCCTCCTCTCCCCGTGAGCGAAAAATCCCTTCTCTCCCCGTCAGGGAAAAATCCCTCCTCTCTCCGTAAGCGAAACCTCCCTCGTCTCCCCGTGAGCGAAAAATCCCTCTTCCCCGTCTGCGCAAAATCCCTTCTGTCCCGTGAGCGAAAAATCCATTCTCTCTCCGTGGGCGAAAAATCCCTCCTGTCCCCGTGAGCGAAAAATCCATCCTGTCCCCGTGAGCGAAAACTCCCTCCTCTCCCCGTGAGCGAAAAATTCCTTGTCTCCCCGTGAGCGAAAACTCCCTCCTCTCCCCGTCAGCGAAAAATCCCTCCTGTCCCCGAAAGCGAAAACTCTCTCCTCCTCCCGTGAGCGAAAACTCCCTTCTCTCCAAGTGAGCGAAATATCCCTCCTCTCCCCGTGAGCGAAAAATCCCTCCTGTCCCCGTGAGCGAAAAATCCCTCCTCTTCCCGTGAGCGAAAAATCCCTCCTGTCCCCGTGAGCGAACACTCCCTTCTCTCCCCGTGACCGAAAAATCTCTTCTCTCCCCGTGAGCGAAAAATCCCTCCTGTCCCATGAGCGAAAAATCCATTCTCTCTGTGTGAGCGAAAACTCCCTGCTCTCCCCATGAGCGAAAAGTCCCTCCTCTCCCCGTGAGCGAAAAATTCCTCCTCTCCCCGTGAGCGAAAAATCCCTCCTGTCCCCGTGAGCGAAAAATTCCTTCTCTCCCCGTGAGCGAAAACTCTCTCCTCTCCCAATGAGCGAAAAATCTCTTGTCTCCCCGGGGGCGAAAACTCCTCTAACCGTCAGCGAAAAATCCCTCCTGTCCCCGTGAGCGGAAAATCCCTCCTGTCCCCGTGAGCGAAAACTCCCTGCTCTCGCCCTGAGCGAAAAATCTCTTCTCTCCCCGTAAGCGAAAAATCCCTCTTGTCTCGTTAGCGAAAAATTCCTCCTCTCCCCGTGAGCGAAAACTCCCTCCTCTCCCCGTGAGCGAAAAATCCTTCCTCTCCCCGTGAGCGAAAAATCCCTCCTCTCCCCGTGAGCAAAAAATCCCTCCTCTCCCCGTGAGCGAAATATCCACCCTGTCCCCGTGAGCGAAAAATCCCTCCTGTCCCGTGAGCGAAAAATCCCTCCAGTCCCCGTGATAGAGAACTCCCTCCTCCCCCCGTGAGCAAAAAATTCCTTCTCTTCCCGTGAGCGAAAAATACCTCCTGTCCTGTGACCGAAAAATCCCTCCCCTTCCCGTGAGCGAAAAATTCCTCCTGTCCCCGTGATCGAAAAATTCCTTCTGTCCCCGTGAGCGAACACTCCCTCGTCTCGCCGTGAGCGAAAAATACCTCCTGTCCTGTGACCGAAAAATCCCTCCCCTTCCCGTGAGCGAAAAATTCCTCCTGTCCCCGTGATCGAAAAATTCCTTCTGTCCCCGTGAGCGAACACTCCCTCGTCTCGCCGTGAGCAAAAAATCTCTTCTCTCCCCATGAGCGAAAAATCCCTCTTGTCCCGTGAGCGAAAAATCCCTCCTCTCCCCGTGAGCGAAAACTCCCTCCTCTCCCCGTGAGCGAAAAATCCTTCCTCTCGCCGTGAGCGAAATATCCCTCCTCTTCCCGAGAGTGAAAAACCCTCCTCTCTCCGTGAGCGAAATATCCATCCCGTCCCCGTGAGCGAAAACTCCCTCCTCTCCCCGTGAGCGAAAAATCCCTCTCTTCCCCGTGAGCGCAAAATCCCTTCTGTACCGTGAGCGAAAAATCCATCCGGTCCCCATGAGCGAAAACTCCCTCCTCTCCCCGTGAGCGAAAACTCTCTCCTCTCTCCGTGAGCGAAAAATCTCTTCTCTCCCCGTGAGCGAATACTCCCTCCTCTCCCCGTACGCGAAAACTCCCTCCTCCCCCAGAGAAAAAAATCTCTCCTCTCCCCGTGAGCGAAAAATCCCTTCTCACCCCCTGAGCACAAAATCCCTCCTGTGCCGTGACCGAAAAATCTCTCCTCTCCCCGTAAGCGAAAAATCCTTCCTGTCCCCGTGAGCGAAAACTCCCTCCTCTCCCCATGAGCGAAAAATCTCTTCTCTCCCCGTGAGCGAGAAATCCCTCCTGTTCCGTGAGCGAAAAATGCCTCCTCTCCCCGTGAGCGAAAACTCTCTTTTCTCCCCGTAAGCGAAACCTCCCTCCTCTCCCCGTGAGCGAAAAATCCCTCTTCCCCGTGAGCGAAAAATCCCTTCTCTCTCCGTGGGCGAAAAATCGCTCCTGTCCCCGTGAGCGAAAACTCCCTCCTCTCCCCGTGAGCGAAAAATCTCCTTCCCCCTGCGAAAAATCCCTCCTCTCCCCGTGAGCGAAAACTCCATCCTCTCCCCTTCAGCGAAAAATCTCTCCTGACCACGTGAGCGAAAAATCCCTCCTGTCCCCGAAAGCGAAAACTCCCTCCTCCTCCCGTGAGCGAAAACTCCCTTCTCTCCAAGTGAGCGAAATATCCCTCCTCTCCCCGTGAGCGAAAAATCCCTCCTCTCCCCGTGAGCGAAAAATTCCTCCTCTCCTCGTGAGCGACAAATCTCTCCTCTCCCCGTAAGCCAAAAATCCTTCCTGTCCCCGTGAGCGAAAAATCTCTTGTCTCCCCGGGGGCGAAAACTCCCTCCTCTCCCGTGAGCGAAAATTCTCCTTCTCTCTGAGAAAAATCCCTCCTCTCCCCGTGAGCGAAAACTCCCTCCTCTCCCCGTCAGCGAAAAATCCCTCCTGTCCCCGAAAGCGAAAACTCCCTCCTCCTCCCGTGAGCGAAAACTCCCTTCTCTCCAAGTGAGCGAAATATCCCTCCTCTCCCCTTGAGCGAAAAATCCCTCCTGTCCCGTGAGCGAAAAATTCCTCCTCTCTCTGTGAGCGAAAATTCCCTCCTCTCCCCGTGAGCGAAAAATTCCTTCTCTTCCCGTTAGTGAAAAATCCATCCTGTCCCCGCGAGCGAAAACTCCCTCCTCTCCCCCTAAGCGAAAAATCCTTCCTGTCCCCGTGAGCGAAAAATCCCTCTTCTCCCCACGAGCGAAAAATCCCTCCTGTCCCCTAGAGCGAAAACTCCGTCCTCTCCCCGTGAGCGAGAAATCTCTTCTCTCCCCATGAGCGAAAAATCCCTCCTGTCCAGTGAGCGAAAAATCCCTCCAGTCCCCGTGACCGAGAACTCCCTCCTCCCCCCGTGAGCGAAAAATTCCTTCTCTCCCCGTGAGCGAAAAATACCTCCTGTCCCGTGAGCGAAAAATCCCTCCCCTCCCCGTGAGCGAAAAATCCCTCCTGTCCCCGTGAGCGAAAACTCCCTCCTCTTCCCGTGAGCGAAAAATCCCTTCTCTCCCCGTGAGCGAAAAATCATTCCTGTCCCGTGAGCGAAAAATCCCTCCTGTCCCCGTGAGCGAGAAATCCCTTCTCTCCCCGTGAGGGAAAAATCCCTCCTCTCCCCGTGAGCGAAAACTCCCTCCTCTCCCCGTGAGCTAAAAATCCCTGTCTTCCCCGTGAGCGCAAAATCCCTTCTGTTCCGTGAGCGAAAAATCTATCCGGTCCCCATGAGCGAAAACTCCCTCCTCTCCCCGTGAGCGAAAAAACCCTTCTCTCCCCGTGAGCGAAAAATCCCTCTTCCCCGTGAGCGCAAAATCCCTTCTGTCCCGTGAGCGAAAAATCCCTTCTCTCTCCGTGGGCTAAAAATCGCTCCTGTTCCCGTGAGCGAAAACTCCCTCCTCTCCCCGTGAGCGAAAAATCCCTTCTCTCCCCGTGAGCGAAAACTCTCTCCTCTCCCCGTGAGCGAAAAATCTCTTGTCTCCCCGGGGGCGAAAACTCCCTCCTCTCCCGTGAGCGAAAATTCTCCTTCTCTCTGAGAAAAATCCCTCCTCTCCCCGTGACCGAAAACTCCCTCCTCTCCCCGTCAGCGAAAAATCCCTCCTGTCCCCGAAAGCGAAAACTCCCTCCTCCTCCCGTGAGCGAAAACTCCCTTCTCTCCAAGTGAGCGAAATATCCCTCCTCTCCCCTTGAGCGAAAAATCCCTCCTGTCCCCGTGAGCGAAAAATCCCTCCTCTCCTCGTGAGCGAAAAATCCCTCCTGTCCCCGTGAGCGAAAACTCCCTCCTCTCCCCGTGAGCGAAAAATCCCTCTTCTCCCCGCGAGCGAAAAATCCCTCCTGTCCCCTAGAGCGAAAACTCCGTCCTCTCCCCGTGAGCGAGAAATCTCTTCTCTCCCCATGAGCGAAAAATCCCTCCTGTCCAGTGAGCGAAAAATCCCTCCAGTCCCCGTGACCGAGAACTCCCTCCTCCCCCCCGTGAGCGAAAAATTCCTTCTCTCCCCGTGAGCGAAAAATACCTCCTGTCCCGTGAGCGAAAAATCCCTCCCCTCCCCGTGAGCGAAAAATCCCTCCTGTCCCCGTGAGCGAAAATTCCCTCCTCTTCCCGTGAGCGAAAAATCCCTTCTCTCCCCGTGAGCGAAAAATTCCTCCTGTCCCGTGAGCGAAAAATCCCTCCTGTCCCCGTGAGCGAGAACTCTCTCCTCTCCCCGTGAGCGAAAATTCCTTCCTCTCCCCGTGAGCGAAAAATTCCTCCTCTCCCTGTTAGCGAACAATCCCTCCTCTCCCCGTGAGCGAAATATCCATCCTGTACGCGTGAGCGAAAACTTCCTCCTCTCCCCGTGAGCGAGAAATCCCTTCTCTTCCCGTGAGGGAAAAATCCCTCCTCTCCCCGTGAGCGAAAACTCCCTCCTCTCCCCGTGAGCTAAAAATCCCTCTCTTCCCCGTGAGCGCAAAATTCCTTCTGTTCCGTGAGCGAAAAATCTATCCGGTCCCCATGAGCGAAAACTCCCTCCTCTCCCCGTGAGCGAAAAAACCCTTCTCTCCCCGTGAGTGAAAACTCCCTCCTCTCCCCGTAAGCGAAAACTCCCTCCTTCCCCAGAGAAAAGATCCCTCCTCTCCCCGTGACAGAAAAATTCCTTCTCATCCCGTGAGCACAAAATCCCTCCTGTGCCGTGACCGAAAAATTCCTCCTCTCCCCTTGATCGAAAAATCTCTCCTCTCCCCGTAAGCTTAAAATCCTTCCTGTCCCCGTGAGCGAAAACTCCTTCCTCTCGCCGTGAGCAAAAAATCTCTTCTCTCCCCATGAGCGAAAAATCCTTCCTGTCCCTTGAGCGAAAAATCCCTCCTCTCCCCGTGAGCGAAAACTCCCTTTTCTCCCCGTGAGCGAAAAATCCATCCTGTCCCCATGAGCGAAATCTCCCTCCTCTCCCCGTGAGCGAAAAATCCCTTCTCTCCCCGTCAGGGAAAAATCCCTCCTCTCTCCGTAAGCGAAACCTCCCTCGTCTCCCCGTGAGCGAAAAATCCCTCTTCCCCGTCTGCGCAAAATCCCTTCTGTCCCGTGAGCGAAAAATCCATTCTCTCTCCGTGGGCGAAAAATCCCTCCTGTCCCCGTGAGCGAAACATCCATCCTGTCCCCGTGAGCGAAAACTCCCTCCTCTCCCCGTGAGCGAAAAATTCCTTGTCTCCCCGTGAGCGAAAACTCCCTCCTCTCCCGTGAGCGAAAACTCTCCTTCCACCTGTTAAAAATCCCTCCTCTCCCCGTGAGCGAAAACACCCTCCTCTCCCCGTCAGCAAAAAATCCCTGCTGTCGCCGAAAGCGAAAACTCTCTCCTCCTCCCTTGAGCGAAAACTCCCTTCTCTCCAAGTGAGCGAAATATCCCTCCTCTCCCCGTGAGCGAAAAATCCCTCCTGTCCCCGTGAGCGAAAAATCCCTCCTCTTTCCGTGAGCGAAAAATTCCTCCTGTCCCCGTGAGCGAACACTCCCTCCTCTCCCCGTGACCGAAAAATCTCTTCTCTCCCCGTGAGCGAAAAATCCCTCTTGTCCCATGAGCGAAAAATCCATTCTCTCTGTGTGAGCGAAAACTCCCTGCTCTCCCCATGAGCGAAAAGTCCCTCCTCTCCCCGTGAGCGAAAAATCCCTCCTCTCCCCGTGAGCGAAAAATCCCTCCTGTCCCCGTGAGCGAAAAATTCCTTCTCTCCCCGTGAGCGAAAACTCTCTCCTCTCCCCGTGAGCGAAAAATCTCTTGTCTCCCCGGGGGCGAAAACTCCCTCCTCTCCCGTGAGCGAAAATTCTCCTTCCCCCTGAGAAAAATCCCTCCTCTCCCCGTGAGCGAAAACTCCCTCCTCTTCCCGTCAGCGAAAAATCTCTCCTGACCCCGTGAGCGAAAAATCCCTCCTGTCCTGTGACCGAAAAATCCCTCCCCTTCCCGTGAGCGAAAAATTCCTCCTGTCCCCGTGATCGAAAAATTCCTTCTGTCCCCGTGAGCGAACACTCCCTCGTCTCGCCGTGAGCAAAAAATCTCTTCTCTCCCCGTGAGCGAAAAATCCCTCTTGTCCCGTGAGCGAAAAATCCCTCCTCTCCCCGTGAGCGAAAAATCCTTCCTCTCCCCGTGAGCGAAATATCCCTCCTCTTCCCGAGAGTGAAAAACCCTCCTCTCTCCGTGAGCGAAATATCCATCCCGTCCCCGTGAGCGAAAACTCCCTCCTCTCCCCGTGAGCGAAAAATCCCTCTCTTCCCCTTGAGCGCAAAATCCCTTCTGTACCGTGAGCAAAAAATCCATCCGGTCCCCATGAGCGAAAACTCCCTCCTCTCCCCGTGAGCGAAAACTCTCTCCTCTCTCCGTGAGCGAAAAATCTCTTCTCTCTCCATGAGCGAATACTCCCTCCTCTCCCCGTAAGCGAAGACTCCCTCCTCTCCCCGTGAGCGAAAAATTCCTTGTCTCCCCGTGAGCGAAAACTCCCTCCTCTCCAGTGAGCGAAAACTCTCCTTCCCCCTGAGAAAAATCCCTCCTCTCCCCGTGAGCGAAAACTCCCTCCTCTCACCGTCAGCGAAAAATCCCTCCTGTCCCCGAAAGCGAAAACTCTCTCCTCCTCCCGTGAGCGAAAACTCCCTTCTTTCCAAGTGAGCGAAATATCCCTCCTCTCCCCGTGAGCGAAAAATCCCTCCTGTCCCCGTGAGCGAAAAATCCCTCCTCTTCCCGTGAGCGAAAAATGCCTCCTGTCCCCGTGAGCGAACACTCCCTCCTCTCCCCGTGACGGAAAAATCTCTTCTCTCCCCGTGAGCGAAAAATCCATCCTGTCCCCATGAGCGAAATCTCCCTCCTCTCCCCGTGAGCGAAAACTCCCTTCTCTCCCCGTGAGCGAAAAATCCATCCTGTCCCCATGAGCGAAATCTCCCTCCTCTCCCCGTGAGCGAAAAATCCCTCCTGTCCCCGTGAGCGAAAAATTCCTTCTCTCCCCGTGAGCGAAAACTCTCTCCTCTCCCCGTGAGCGAAAAATCTCTTGTCTCCCCGGGGGCGAAAACTCTTCTAACCGTCAGCGAAAAATCCCTCCTGTCCCCGTGAGCGGAAAATCCCTCCTGTCCCCGTGAGCGAAAACTCCCTCCTCTCGCCCTGAGCGAAAAATCTCTTCTCTCCCCGTAAGCGAAAAATCCCTCTTGTCTCGTTAGCGAAAAATTCCTCCTCTCCCCGTGAGCGAAAACTCCCTCCTCTCCCCGTGAGCGAAAAATCCTTCCTCTCCCCGTGAGCGAAAAATCCCTCCTCTCCCCGTGAGCAAAAAATCCCTCCTCTCCCCGTGAGCGAAATATCCACCCTGTCCCCGTGAGCGAAAAATCCCTCCTGTCCCCTGAGCGAAAAATCCCTCCAGTCCCCGTGATAGAGAACTCCCTCCTCCCCCCGTGAGCAAAAAATTCCTTCTCTTCCCGTGAGCGAAAAATACCTCCTGTCCTGTGACCGAAAAATCCCTCCCCTTCCCGTGAGCGAAAAATTCCTCCTGTCCCCGTGATCGAAAAATTCCTTCTGTCCCCGTGAGCGAACACTCCCTCGTCTCGCCGTGAGCAAAAAATCTCTTCTCTCCCCGTGAGCAAAAAATCCCTCTTGTCCCGTGAGCGAAAAATCCCTCCTCTCCCCGTGAGCGAAAACTCCCTCCTCTCCCCGTGAGCGAAAAATCCTTCCTCTCCCCGTGAGCGAAATATCCCTCCTCTTCCCGAGAGTGAAAAACCCTCCTCTCTCCGTGAGCGAAATATCCATCCCGTCCCCGTGAGCGAAAACTCCCTCCTCTCCCCGTGAGCGAAAAATCCCTCTCTTCCCCGTGAGCGCAAAATCCCTTCTGTACCGTGAGCGAAAAATCCATCCTTTCCCCATGAGCGAAAACTCCCTCCTCTCCCTGTGAGCGAATACTCCCTCCTCTCCCCGTAAGCGAAGACTCCCTCCTCCCCCAGAGAAAAAAATCCCTCCTCTCCCCGCGAGCGAAAAATCCCTTCTCACCCCTTGATCGAAAAATCTCTCCTCTCCCCGTAAGCGAAAAATCCTTCCTGTCCCCGTGAGCGAAAACTCCCTCCTCTCCCCGTGAGCGAAAAATCTCTTCTCTCCCCGTGAGCGAAAAATCCCTCTTGTCTCGTTAGCGAAAAATTCCTCCTCTCCCCGTGAGCGAAAACTCCCTCCTCTCCCCGTGAGCGAAAAATCCTTCCTCTCCCCGTGAGCGAAAAATCCCTCCTCTCCCCGTGAGCAAAAAATCCCTCCTCTCCCCGTGAGCGAAATATCCACCCTGTCCCCGTGAGCGAAAAATCCCTCCTGTCCCGTGAGCGAAAAATCCCTCCAGTCCCCGTGATAGAGAACCACCTCCTCCCCCCGTGAGCAAAAAATTCCTTCTCTTCCCGTGAGCAAAAAATACCTCCTGTCCTGTGACCGAAAAATCCCTCCCCTTCCCGTGAGCGAAAAATTCCTCCTGTCCCCGTGATCGAAAAATTTCTTCTGTCCCCGTGAGCGAACACTCCCTCGTCTCGCCGTGAGCAAAAAATCTCTTCTCTCCCCGTGAGCGAAAAATCCCTCTTGTCCCGTGAGCGAAAAATCCCTCCTCTCCCCGTGAGCGAAAACTCCCTCCTCTCCCCGTGAGCGAAAACTCTCTCCTCTCTCCGTGAGCGAAAAATCTCTTCTCTCTCCATGAGCGAATACTCCCTCCTCTCCCCGTAAGCGAAGACTCCCTCCTCCCCCAGAGAAAAAAATCCCTCCTCTCCCCGCGAGCGAAAAATCCCTTCTCACCCCGTGAGCACAAAATCCCTCCTGTCCCGTGAGCGAAAAATCCCTCCTGTCCCCGTGAGCGAGAACTCTCTCCTCTCCCCATGAGCGAAAAATCCTTCCTCTCCCCGTGAGCGAAAAATTCCTCCTCTGCCCGTTAGCGAAAAATCCCTCCTCTCCCCGTGAGCGAAATATCCATCCTGTCCGCGTGAGCGAAAACTTCCTCCTCTCCCCGTGAGCGAGAAATCCCTTCTCTCCCCGTAAGCGAAGACTCCCTCCTCCCCCAGAGAAAAAAATCCCTCCTCTCCCCGCGAGCGAAAAATCCCTTCTCACCCCGTGAGCACAAAATCCCTCCTGTGCCGTGACCGAAAAATCCCTCCTCTCCCCTTGATCGAAAAATCTCTCCTCTCCCCGTAAGCGAAAAATCCTTCCTGTCCCCGTGAGCGCAAAATCCCTTCTGTCCCGTGAGCGAAAAATCCCTTCTCTCTCCGTGGGCTAAAAATCGCTCCTGTTCCCGTGAGCGAAAACTCCCTCCTCTCCCCGTGAGCGAAAAATCCCTTCTCTCCCCGTGAGCGAAAACTCTCTCCTCTCCCCGTGAGCGAAAAATCTCTTCTCTCTCCGTGGGCTAAAAATCGCTCCTGTTCCCGTGAGCGAAAACTCCCTCCTCTCCCCGTGAGCGAAAAATCCCTTCTCTCCCCGTGAGCAAAAACTCTCTCCTCTCCCCGTGAGCGAAAAATCTCTCCTGACCCCGTGAGCGAAAAATCCCTCCTGTCCCCGAAAGCGAAAACTCCCTCCTCCTCCCGTGAGCGAAAACTCCCTTCTCTCCAAGTGAGCGAAATATCCCTCCTCTCCGCGTGAGCGAAAAATCCCTCTTGTCCCCGTGAGCGAAAACTCCCTCCTCTCCCCGTGAGCGAAAAATCTCTTCTCTCCCCGTGAGCGAAAAATCCGTCTTATCCCATGAGCGAAAAATCCATCCTCTCTGTGTGAGCGAAAACTCCCTGCTCTCCCCATGAGCGAAAAATCCCTTCTCTTCCCGTTAGTGAAAAATCCATCTTGTCCCCGTGAGCGAAAACTCCCTCCTCTCCCCGTGAGCGAAAAATCTCTTCTCTCCCTGTGAGCGAAAAATCCCTCCTCTCCCCGTGAGCGAAAAATCCCTCCTGTCCCCGTGAGCGAAAACTCCCTCCTCTCCCCGTGAGCGAAAACTCCCTCCTCTCCCCGTGAGCGAAAAATCTCTTCTCTCCCCGTGAGCGAAAAATCCCTCCTGTCCCGTGAGCGAAAAATTCCTCCTCTCTCTGTGAGCGAAAACTCCTTCCTCTTCCCTTGAGCGAAAAATTCCTTCTCTTCTCGTTAGTGAAAAATTCATCCTGTCCCCGTGAGCGAAAACTCCCTCCTCTCCCCGTGAGCGAAAAATCCTTCCTGTCCCCGTGAGCGAAAAATCCCTCTTCTCCCCGTGAGCGAAAAATCCCTCCTGTCCCCTTGAGCGAAAACTCCCTCCTCTCCCCGTGAGCGAGAAATCCCTTCTCTCCCCGTGAGCGAAAAATCCTTCCTGTCCCAGTGAGCGAAAAATCCCTCCAGTCCCCGTGACCGAGAACTCCCTCCTCCCCCCGTGAGCGAAAAATTCCTTCTCTCCCCGTGAGAGAAAAATACCTCCTGTCCCGTGAGCGAAAAATCCCTCACCCTCCCCGTGAGCGAAAAGTCCCTCCTGTCCCCGTGAGAGAAAACTCCCTCCTCTTCCCGTGAGCGAAAAATCCCTTCTCTCCCCGTGAGCGAAAAATCCCTCCTGTCCCGTGAGCGAAAAATCCCTCCTGTCCCCGTTAGCGAGAACTCTCTCCTCTCCCCGTGAGCGAAAAATCTCTTCTCTACCCGTGAGCGAAAACTCCCTCCTCTGCCGTGAGCGAAAACTCCCTCCTCCCCCTGAGAAAAATCCCTCCTGTCCCCGTGAGCGAAAAATCCCTCCTGTCCCCGTGAGCGAAAACTCCCTCCTCTCGCCGTGAGCGAAAAATCTCTTCTCTCCCCGTGAGCGAAAAATCCCTCCTGTCCTGTGACCGAAAAATCCCTCCCCTTCCCGTGAGCGAAAAATTCCTCCTGTCCCCGTGATCGAAAAATTCCTTCTGTCCCCGTGAGCGAACACTCCCTCGTCTCGCCGTGAGCAAAAAATCTCTTCTCTCCCCGTGAGCGAAAAATCCCTCTTGTCCCGTGAGCGAAAAATCCCTCCTCTCCCCGTGAGCGAAAAATCCTTCCTCTCCCCGTGAGCGAAATATCCCTCCTCTTCCCGAGAGTGAAAAACCCTCCTCTCTCCGTGAGCGAAATATCCATCCCGTCCCCGTGAGCGAAAACTCCCTCCTCTCCCCGTGAGCGAAAAATCCCTCTCTTCCCCGTGAGCGCAAAATCCCTTCTGTACCGTGAGCGAAAAATCCATCCGGTCCCCATGAGCGAAAACTCCCTCCTCTCCCCGTGAGCGAAAACTCTCTCCTCTCTCCGTGAGCGAAAAATCTCTTCTCTCTCCATGAGCGAATACTCCCTCCTCTCCCCGTAAGCGAAGACTCCCTCCTCTCCCCGTGAGCGAAAAATTCCTTGTCTCCCCGTGAGCGAAAACTCCCTCCTCTCCAGTGAGCGAAAACTCTCCTTCCCCCTGAGAAAAATCCCTCCTCTCCCCGTGAGCGAAAACTCCCTCCTCTCCCCGTCAGCGAAAAATCCCTCCTGTCCCCGAAAGCGAAAACTCTCTCCTCCTCCCGTGAGCGAAAACTCCCTTCTTTCCAAGTGAGCGAAATATCCCTCCTCTCCCCGTGAGCGAAAAATCCCTCCTGTCCCCGTGAGCGAAAAATCCCTCCTCTCCCGTGAGCGAAAAATCCCTCCTGTCCCCGTGAGCGAACACTCCCTCCTCTCCCCGTGACGCGAAAAATCTCTTCTCTCCCCGTGAGCGAAAAATCCATCCTGTCCCCGTGAGCGAAATCTCCCTCCTCTCCCCGTGAGCGAAAACTCCCTTCTCTCCCCGTGAGCGAAAAATCCATCCTGTCCCCATGAGCGAAATCTCCCTCCTCTCCCCGTGAGCGAAAAATCCCTCCTGTCCCCGTGAGCGAAAAATTCCTTCTCTCCCCGTGAGCGAAAACTCTCTCCTCTCCCCGTGAGCGAAAAATCTCTTGTCTCCCCGGGGGCGAAAACTCTTCTAACCGTCAGCGAAAAATCCCTCCTGTCCCCGTGAGCGGAAAATCCCTCCTGTCCCCGTGAGCGAAAACTCCCTCCTCTCGCCCTGAGCGAAAAATCTCTTCTCTCCCCGTAAGCGAAAAATCCCTCTTGTCTCGTTAGCGAAAAATTCCTCCTCTCCCCGTGAGCGAAAACTCCCTCCTCTCCCCGTGAGCGAAAAATCCTTCCTCTCCCCGTGAGCGAAAAATCCCTCCTCTCCCCGTGAGCGAAAAATCCCTCCTCTCCCCGTGAGCGAAATATCCACCCTGTCCCCGTGAGCGAAAAATCCCTCCTGTCCCCTGAGCGAAAAATCCCTCCAGTCCCCGTGATAGAGAACTCCCTCCTCCCCCCGTGAGCAAAAATTCCTTCTCTTCCCGTGAGCGAAAAATACCTCCTGTCCTGTGACCGAAAAATCCCTCCCCTTCCCGTGAGCGAAAAATTCCTCCTGTCCCCGTGATCGAAAAATTCCTTCTGTCCCCGTGAGCGAACACTCCCTCGTCTCGCCGTGAGCAAAAAATCTCTTCTCTCCCCGTGAGCGAAAAATCCCTCTTGTCCCGTGAGCGAAAAATCCCTCCTCTCCCCGTGAGCGAAAACTCCCTCCTCTCCCCGTGAGCGAAAAATCCTTCCTCTCCCCGTGAGCGAAATATCCCTCCTCTTCCCGAGAGTGAAAAACCCTCCTCTCTCCGTGAGCGAAATATCCATCCCGTCCCCGTGAGCGAAAACTCCCTCCTCTCCCCGTGAGCGAAAAATCCCTCTCTTCCCCGTGAGCGCAAAATCCCTTCTGTACCGTGAGCGAAAAATCCATCCGGTCCCCATGAGCGAAAACTCCCTCCTCTCCCTGTGAGCGAAAACTCCCTCCTCTCCCCGTAAGCGAAAACTCCCTCCTCTCCCCAGAGCAAAAAATCCCTCCTCTCCCCGTGAGCGAAAAATCCCTCCTCTCCCCGTGAGCGAAAAATCTCTCCTCTCCCCGTAAGCGAAAAATCCTTCCTGTCCCCGTGAGCGAAAACTCCCTCCTCTCCCCGTGAGCGAAAAATCTCTTCTCTCCCCGTGAGCGAAAAATCCCTCCTGTCCGTGAGCGAAAAATTCCTCCTCTCCCCGTGAGCGAAAACTCCCTCCTCTCCCCGTGAGCGAAAAATCCTTCCTCTCCCCGTGAGCGAAAAATCCCTCCTCTCCCCGTGAGCAAAAAATCCCTCCTCTCCCCGTGAGCGAAATATCCACCCTGTCCCCGTGAGCGAAAAATCCCTCCTGTCCCGTGAGCGAAAAATCCCTCCAGTCCCCGTGATAGAGAACTCCCTCCTCCCCCCGTGAGCAAAAAATTCCTTCTCTTCCCGTGAGCAAAAAATACCTCCTGTCCTGTGACCGAAAAATCCCTCCCCTTCCCGTGAGCGAAAAATTCCTCCTGTCCCCGTGATCGAAAAATTCCTTCTGTCCCCGTGAGCGAACACTCCCTCGTCTCGCCGTGAGCAAAAAATCTCTTCTCTCCCCGTGAGCGAAAAATCCCTCTCTGTCCCGTGAGCGAAAAATCCCTCCTCTCCCCGTGAGCGAAAACTCCCTCCTCTCCCCGTGAGCGAAAACTCTCTCCTCTCTCCGTGAGCGAAAAATCTCTTCTCTCTCCATGAGCGAATACTCCCTCCTCTCCCCGTAAGCGAAGACTCCCTCCTCCCCCAGAGAAAAAAATCCCTCCTCTCCCCGCGAGCGAAAAATCCCTTCTCACCCCGTGAGCACAAAATCCCTCCTGTCCCGTGAGCGAAAAATCCCTCCTGTCCCCGTGAGCGAGAACTCTCTCCTCTCCCCATGAGCGAAAAATCCTTCCTCTCCCCGTGAGCGAAAAATTCCTCCTCTGCCCGTTAGCGAAAAATCCCTCCTCTCCCCGTGAGCGAAATATCCATCCTGTCCGCGTGAGCGAAAACTTCCTCCTCTCCCCGTGAGCGAGAAATCCCTTCTCTCCCCGTAAGCGAAGACTCCCTCCTCCCCCAGAGAAAAAAATCCCTCCTCTCCCCGCGAGCGAAAAATCCCTTCTCACCCCGTGAGCACAAAATCCCTCCTGTGCCGTGACCGAAAAATCCCTCCTCTCCCCTTGATCGAAAAATCTCTCCTCTCCCCGTAAGCGAAAAATCCTTCCTGTCCCCGTGAGCGCAAAATCCCTTCTGTCCCGTGAGCGAAAAATCCCTTCTCTCCCCGTGGGCTAAAAATCGCTCCTGTTCCCGTGAGCGAAAACTCCCTCCTCTCCCCGTGAGCGAAAAATCCCTTCTCTCCCCGTGAGCGAAAACTCTCTCCTCTCCCCGTGAGCGAAAAATCTCTTCTCTCTCCGTGGGCTAAAAATCGCTCCTGTTCCCGTGAGCGAAAACTCCCTCCTCTCCCCGTGAGCGAAAAATCCCTTCTCTCCCCGTGAGCGAAAACTCTCTCCTCTCCCCGTGAGCGAAAAATCTCTCCTGACCCCGTGAGCGAAAAATCCCTCCTGTCCCCGAAAGCGAAAACTCCCTCCTCCTCCCGTGAGCGAAAACTCCCTTCTCTCCAAGTGAGCGAAATATCCCTCCTCTCCGCGTGAGCGAAAAATCCCTCTTGTCCCCGTGAGCGAAAACTCCCTCCTCTCCCCGTGAGCGAAAAATCTCTTCTCTCCCCGTGAGCGAAAAATCCGTCTTATCCCATGAGCGAAAAATCCATCCTCTCTGTGTGAGCGAAAACTCCCTGCTCTCCCCATGAGCGAAAAATCCCTTCTCTTCCCGTTAGTGAAAAATCCATCTTGTCCCCGTGAGCGAAAACTCCCTCCTCTCCCCGTGAGCGAAAAATCTCTTCTCTCCCTGTGAGCGAAAAATCCCTCCTCTCCCCGTGAGCGAAAAATCCCTCCTGTCCCCGTGAGCGAAAACTCCCTCCTCTCCCCGTGAGCGAAAACTCCCTCCTCTCCCCGTGAGCGAAAAATCTCTTCTCTCCCCGTGAGCGAAAAATCCCTCCTGTCCCGTGAGCGAAAAATTCCTCCTCTCTCTGTGAGCGAAAACTCCCTCCTCTTCCCTTGAGCGAAAAATTCCTTCTCTTCTCGTTAGTGAAAAATCCATCCTGTCCCCGTGAGCGAAAACTCCCTCCTCTCCCCGTGAGCGAAAAATCCTTCCTGTCCCCGTGAGCGAAAAATCCCTCTTCTCCCCGTGAGCGAAAAATCCCTCCTGTCCCCTTGAGCGAAAACTCCCTCCTCTCCCCGTGAGCGAGAAATCCCTTCTCTCCCCGTGAGCGAAAAATCCCTCCTGTCCAGTGAGCGAAAAATCCCTCCAGTCCCCGTGACCGAGAACTCCCTCCTCCCCCCGTGAGCGAAAAATTCCTTCTCTCCCCGTGAGAGAAAAATACCTCCTGTCCCGTGAGCGAAAAATCCCTCACCCTCCCCGTGAGCGAAAAGTCCCTCCTGTCCCCGTGAGAGAAAACTCCCTCCTCTTCCCGTGAGCGAAAAATCCCTTCTCTCCCCGTGAGCGAAAAATCCCTCCTGTCCCGTGAGCGAAAAATCCCTCCTGTCCCCGTTAGCGAGAACTCTCTCCTCTCCCCGTGAGCGAAAAATCTCTTCTCTACCCGTGAGCGAAAACTCCCTCCTCTCCCGTGAGCGAAAACTCCCTCCTCCCCCTGAGAAAAATCCCTCCTGTCCCCGTGAGCGAAAAATCCCTCCTGTCCCCGTGAGCGAAAACTCCCTCCTCTCGCCGTGAGCGAAAAATCTCTTCTCTCCCCGTGAGCGAAAAATCCCTCTTGTCCCGTGAGCGAAAAATCCCTCCTCTCCACGTGAGCGAAAACTCCCTCCTCTCCCCGTGAGCGAAAAATCCTTCCTCTCCCCGTGAGCGAAAAATTCCTCCTCTCCATGTGAGCGAAAAATCCCTCCTCTCCCCGTGAGCGAAATATCCATCCTGTCCCCGTGAGCGAAAACTTCCTCCTCTCCACGTGAGCGAAAACTCCCTCCTCTCCCCGTGACCGAAAACTCCCTCCTTTCCCCGTGAGCGAAAAATCCCTCCCTTCCCTGTGAGCGCAAAATATCTTCTGTTCCGTGAGCGAAAAATCTATCCGGTCCCCATGAGCGAAAACTCCCTCCTCTCCCCGTGAGCGAAAAAAACCCTTCTCTCCCCGTGAGTGAAAACTCCCTCCTCTCCCCGTAAGCGAAAACTCCCTCCTTCCCCAGAGAAAAAAATCCCTCCTCTCCCCGTGACAGAAAAATCCCTTCTCACCCCGTCAGCACAAAATCCCTCCTGTGCCGTGACCAAAAAATCCCTCCTCTCCCCTTGATCGAAAAATCCCTCCTCTCCCCGTAAGCGAAAAATCCCTCCTGTCCCCGAAAGCGAAAACTCCCTTCTCTCTCGGTGAGCTAAAACTCCCTTCTCTCCAAGTGAGCGAAATATCCCTCCTGTCCCGTGAGCGAAAAATCCCTCCCCTCCTCGTGAGCCAAAAATCCCTCCTGTCCCCGTGAGCGAAAATTCCCTCCTCTCCCCGTGAGCGAGAAATCTCTTCTCTTCTGTAAGCAAAAACCTCTCCTGTGCCGTGAGCGAAAAATCCCTCATCTCCCCGTGAGCGAAAAATCTCTCCTCTCCCCGTACGCCAAAAATCCTTCCTGTCCGCGTGAGCGAAAACTCTCTCCTCTCCCCGTGAGCGAAAAATCTCTTCTCTATCCGTGAGCGAAAAATCCCTCCTGTCCCGTGAGCGAAAAACTCCTCCTCTCCCTGTGAGCGAAAACTCTCTCCTCTCCCCGTGAGCGAAAAATTCCTTCTCTTCCCGTTAGTGAAAAATCCATCCTGTCCCCGTGAGCGAAAACTCCCTCCTCTCCCCTTGAGCGAAAAATCTCTTCTCTCCCCGTGAGCGAAAAATCCCTCTTGTCCCGTGAGCGAAAAATCCCTCCTCTCCACGTGAGCGAAAACTCCCTCCTCTCCCCGTGAGCGAAAAATCCTTCCTCTCCCCGTGAGCGAAAAATTCCTCCTCTCCATGTGAGCGAAAAATCCCTCCTCTCCCCGTGAGCGAAATATCCATCCTGTCCCCGTGAGCGAAAACTTCCTCCTCTCCACGTGAGCGAAAACTCCCTCCTCTCCCCGTGACCGAAAACTCCCTCCTTTCCCCGTGAGCGAAAAATCCCTCCCTTCCCTGTGAGCGCAAAATATCTTCTGTTCCGTGAGCGAAAAATCTATCCGGTCCCCATGAGCGAAAACTCCCTCCTCTCCCCGTGAGCGAAAAAAACCCTTCTCTCCCCGTGAGTGAAAACTCCCTCCTCTCCCCGTAAGCGAAAACTCCCTCCTTCCCCAGAGAAAAAAATCCCTCCTCTCCCCGTGACAGAAAAATCCCTTCTCACCCCGTCAGCACAAAATCCCTCCTGTGCCGTGACCAAAAAATCCCTCCTCTCCCCTTGATCGAAAAATCCCTCCTCTCCCCGTAAGCGAAAAATCCCTCCTGTCCCCGAAAGCGAAAACTCCCTTCTCTCTCGGTGAGCTAAAACTCCCTTCTCTCCAAGTGAGCGAAATATCCCTCCTGTCCCGTGAGCGAAAAATCCCTCCCCTCCTCGTGAGCCAAAAATCCCTCCTGTCCCCGTGAGCGAAAATTCCCTCCTCTCCCCGTGAGCGAGAAATCTCTTCTCTTCTGTAAGCAAAAACCTCTCCTGTGCCGTGAGCGAAAAATCCCTCATCTCCCCGTGAGCGAAAAATCTCTCCTCTCCCCGTACGCCAAAAATCCTTCCTGTCCGCGTGAGCGAAAACTCTCTCCTCTCCCCGTGAGCGAAAAATCTCTTCTCTATCCGTGAGCGAAAAATCCCTCCTGTCCCCTTGACCGAAAACTCCGTCCTCTCCCCGTGAGCGAAAAATTTCTTCTCTCCCCGTGAGCGAAAAATCCCTCCTGTCCCGTGAGCGAAAAATCCCTCCAGTCCCCGTGATAGAGAACTCCCTCCTCCCCCCGTGAGCAAAAAATTCCTTCTCTTCCCGTGAGCGAAAAATACCTCCTGTCCTGTGACCGAAAAATCCCTCCCCTTCCCGTGAGCGAAAAATTCCTCCTGTCCCCGTGATCGAAAAATTCCTTCTGTCCCCGTGAGCGAACACTCCCTCGTCTCGCCGTGAGCAAAAAATCTCTTCTCTCCCCATGAGCGAAAAATCCCTCTTGTCCCGTGAGCGAAAAATCCCTCCTCTCCCCGTGAGCGAAAACTCCCTCCTCTCCCCGTGAGCGAAAAATCCTTCCTCTCGCCGTGAGCGAAATATCCCTCCTCTTCCCGAGAGTGAAAAACCCTCCTCTCTCCGTGAGCGAAATATCCATCCCGTCCCCGTGAGCGAAAACTCCCTCCTCTCCCCGTGAGCGAAAAATCCCTCTCTTCCCCGTGAGCGCAAAATCCCTTCTGTACCGTGAGCGAAAAATCCATCCGGTCCCCATGAGCGAAAACTCCCTCCTCTCCCCGTGAGCGAAAACTCTCTCCTCTCTCCGTGAGCGAAAAATCTCTTCTCTCCCCGTGAGCGAAAAATCCCTTCTCACCCCCTGAGCACAAAATCCCTCCTGTGCCGTGACCGAAAAATCTCTCCTCTCCCCGTAAGCGAAAAATCCTTCCTGTCCCCGTGAGCGAAAACTCCCTCCTCTCCCCATGAGCGAAAAATCTCTTCTCTCCCCGTGAGCGAGAAATCCCTCCTGTTCCGTGAGCGAAAAATGCCTCCTCTCCCCGTGAGCGAAAACTCTCTTTTCTCCCCGTAAGCGAAACCTCCCTCCTCTCCCCGTGAGCGAAAAATCCCTCTTCCCCGTGAGCGAAAAATCCCTTCTCTCTCCGTGGGCGAAAAATCGCTCCTGTCCCCGTGAGCGAAAACTCCCTCCTCTCCCCGTGAGCGAAAAATCTCTTGTCTTCCCGGGGGCGAAAACTCCCTCCTCTCCCGTGAGCGAAAATTCTCCTTCCCCCTGCGAAAAATCCCTCCTCTCCCCGTGAGCGAAAACTCCATCCTCTCCCCTTCAGCGAAAAATCTCTCCTGACCACGTGAGCGAAAAATCCCTCCTGTCCCCGAAAGCGAAAACTCCCTCCTCCTCCCGTGAGCGAAAACTCCCTTCTCTCCAAGTGAGCGAAATATCCCTCCTCTCCCCGTGAGCGAAAAATCCCTCCTCTCCCCGTGAGCGAAAAATTCCTCCTCTCCTCGTGAGCGACAAATCTCTCCTCTCCCCGTAAGCCAAAAATCCTTCCTGTCCCCGTGAGCGAAAAATCTCTTGTCTCCCCGGGGGCGAAAACTCCCTCCTCTCCCGTGAGCGAAAATTCTCCTTCTCTCTGAGAAAAATCCCTCCTCTCCCCGTGAGCGAAAACTCCCTCCTCTCCCCGTCAGCGAAAAATCCCTCCTGTCCCCGAAAGCGAAAACTCCCTCCTCCTCCCGTGAGCGAAAACTCCCTTCTCTCCAAGTGAGAGAAATATCCCTCCTCTCCCCTTGAGCGAAAAATCCCTCCTGTCCCGTGAGCGAAAAATTCCTCCTCTCTATGTGAGCGAAAAATCCCTCCTCTCCCCGTGAGCGAAATATCCATCCTGTCCCCGTGAGCGAAAACTTCCTCCTCTCCACGTGAGCGAAAACTCCCTCCTCTCCCCGTGACCGAAAACTCCCTCCTTTCCCCGTGAGCGAAAAATCCCTCCCTTCCCTGTGAGCGCAAAATATCTTCTGTTCCGTGAGCGAAAAATCTATCCGGTCCCCATGAGCGAAAACTCCCTCCTCTCCCCGTGAGCGAAAAAAACCCTTCTCTCCCCGTGAGTGAAAACTCCCTCCTCTCCCCGTAAGCGAAAACTCCCTCCTTCCCCAGAGAAAAAAATCCCTCCTCTCCCCGTGACAGAAAAATCCCTTCTCACCCCGTCAGCACAAAATCCCTCCTGTGCCGTGACCAAAAAATCCCTCCTCTCCCCTTGATCGAAAAATCCCTCCTCTCCCCGTAAGCGAAAAGTCCCTCCTGTCCCCGAAAGCGAAAACTCCCTTCTCTCTCGGTGAGCTAAAACTCCCTTCTCTCCAAGTGAGCGAAATATCCCTCCTGTCCCGTGAGCGAAAAATCCCTCCCCTCCTCGTGAGCCAAAAATCCCTCCTGTCCCCGTGAGCGAAAATTCCCTCCTCTCCCCGTGAGCGAGAAATCTCTTCTCTTCTGTAAGCAAAAACCTCTCCTGTGCCGTGAGCGAAAAATCCCTCATCTCCCCGTGAGCGAAAAATCTCTCCTCTCCCCGTACGCCAAAAATCCTTCCTGTCCGCGTGAGCGTAAACTCTCTCCTCTCCCCGTGAGCGAAAAATCTCTTCTCTATCCGTGAGCGAAAAATCCCTCCTGTCCCGTGAGCGAAAAACTCCTCCTCTCCCTGTGAGCGAAAACTCTCTCCTCTCCCCGTGAGCGAAAAATTCCTTCTCTTCCCGTTAGTGAAAAATCCATCCTGTCCCCGTGAGCGAAAACTCCCTCCTCTCCCCTTGAGCGAAAAATCTCTTCTCTCCCCGTGAGCGAAAAATCCCTCTTGTCCCGTGAGCGAAAAATCCCTCCTCTCCACGTGAGCGAAAACTCCCTCCTCTCCCCGTGAGCGAAAAATCCTTCCTCTCCCCGTGAGCGAAAAATTCCTCCTCTCCATGTGAGCGAAAAATCCCTCCTCTCCCCGTGAGCGAAATATCCATCCTGTCCCCGTGAGCGAAAACTTCCTCCTCTCCACGTGAGCGAAAACTCCCTCCTCTCCCCGTGACCGAAAACTCCCTCCTTTCCCCGTGAGCGAAAAATCCCTCCCTTCCCTGTGAGCGCAAAATATCTTCTGTTCCGTGAGCGAAAAATCTATCCGGTCCCCATGAGCGAAAACTCCCTCCTCTCCCCGTGAGCGAAAAAAACCCTTCTCTCCCCGTGAGTGAAAACTCCCTCCTCTCCCCGTAAGCGAAAACTCCCTCCTTCCCCAGAGAAAAAAATCCCTCCTCTCCCCGTGACAGAAAAATCCCTTCTCACCCCGTCAGCACAAAATCCCTCCTGTGCCGTGACCAAAAAATCCCTCCTCTCCCCTTGATCGAAAAATCCCTCCTCTCCCCGTAAGCGAAAAATCCCTCCTGTCCCCGAAAGCGAAAACTCCCTTCTCTCTCGGTGAGCTAAAACTCCCTTCTCTCCAAGTGAGCGAAATATCCCTCCTGTCCCGTGAGCGAAAAATCCCTCCCCTCCTCGTGAGCCAAAAATCCCTCCTGTCCCCGTGAGCGAAAATTCCCTCCTCTCCCCGTGAGCGAGAAATCTCTTCTCTTCTGTAAGCAAAAACCTCTCCTGTGCCGTGAGCGAAAAATCCCTCATCTCCCCGTGAGCGAAAAATCTCTCCTCTCCCCGTACGCCAAAAATCCTTCCTGTCCGCGTGAGCGAAAACTCTCTCCTCTCCCCGTGAGCGAAAAATCTCTTCTCTATCCGTGAGCGAAAAATCCCTCCTGTCCCCTTGACCGAAAACTCCGTCCTCTCCCCGTGAGCGAAAAATTTCTTCTCTCCCCGTGAGCGAAAAATCCCTCCTGTCCCGTGAGCGAAAAATCCCTCCAGTCCCCGTGATAGAGAACTCCCTCCTCCCCCCGTGAGCAAAAAATTCCTTCTCTTCCCGTGAGCGAAAAATACCTCCTGTCCTGTGACCGAAAAATCCCTCCCCTTCCCGTGAGCGAAAAATTCCTCCTGTCCCCGTGATCGAAAAATTCCTTCTGTCCCCGTGAGCGAACACTCCCTCGTCTCGCCGTGAGCAAAAAATCTCTTCTCTCCCCATGAGCGAAAAATCCCTCTTGTCCCGTGAGCGAAAAATCCCTCCTCTCCCCGTGAGCGAAAACTCCCTCCTCTCCCCGTGAGCGAAAAATCCTTCCTCTCGCCGTGAGCGAAATATCCCTCCTCTTCCCGAGAGTGAAAAACCCTCCTCTCTCCGTGAGCGAAATATCCATCCCGTCCCCGTGAGCGAAAACTCCCTCCTCTCCCCGTGAGCGAAAAATCCCTCTCTTCCCCGTGAGCGCAAAATCCCTTCTGTACCGTGAGCGAAAAATCCATCCGGTCCCCATGAGCGAAAACTCCCTCCTCTCCCCGTGAGCGAAAACTCTCTCCTCTCTCCGTGAGCGAAAAATCTCTTCTCTCCCCGTGAGCGAATACTCCCTCCTCTCCCCGTAAGCGAAAACTCCCTCCTCCCCCAGAGAAAAAAATCTCTCCTCTCCCCGTGAGCGAAAAATCCCTTCTCACCCCCTGAGCACAAAATCCCTCCTGTGCCGTGACCGAAAAATCTCTCCTCTCCCCGTAAGCGAAAAATCCTTCCTGTCCCCGTGAGCGAAAACTCCCTCCTCTCCCCATGAGCGAAAAATCTCTTCTCTCCCCGTGAGCGAGAAATCCCTCCTGTTCCGTGAGCGAAAAATGCCTCCTCTCCCCGTGAGCGAAAACTCTCTTTTCTCCCCGTAAGCGAAACCTCCCTCCTCTCCCCGTGAGCGAAAAATCCCTCTTCCCCGTGAGCGAAAAATCCCTTCTCTCTCCGTGGGCGAAAAATCGCTCCTGTCCCCGTGAGCGAAAACTCCCTCCTCTCCCCGTGAGCGAAAAATCTCTTGTCTTCCCGGGGGCGAAAACTCCCTCCTCTCCCGTGAGCGAAAATTCTCCTTCCCCCTGCGAAAAATCCCTCCTCTCCCCGTGAGCGAAAAATCCCTCCTGTCCCGTGAGCGAAAAATCCCTCCAGTCCCCGTGACCGAGAACTCCCTCCTCCCCCCGTGAGCGAAAAATTCCTTCTCTCCCCGTGAGCGAAAAATACCTCCTGTCCCGTGAGCGAAAAATCCCTCCCCTCCCCGTGAGCGAAAAATCCCTCCTGTCCCCGTGAGCGAAAACTCCCTCCTCTTCCCGTGAGCGAAAAATCCCTTCTCTCCCCGTGAGCGAAAAATCATTCCTGTCCCGTGAGCGAAAAATCCCTCCTGTCCCCGTGAGCGAGAAATCCCTTCTCTCCCCGTGAGGGAAAAATCCCTCCTCTCCCCGTGAGCGAAAACTCCCTCCTCTCCCCGTGAGCTAAAAATCCCTCTCTTCCCCGTGAGCGCAAAATCCCTTCTGTTCCGTGAGCGAAAAATCTATCCGGTCCCCATGAGCGAAAACTCCCTCCTCTCCCCGTGAGCGAAAAAACCCTTCTCTCCCCGTGAGCGAAAAATCCCTCTTCCCCGTAAGCGCAAAATCCCTTCTGTCCCGTGAGCGAAAAATCCCTTCTCTCTCCGTGGGCTAAAAATCGCTCCTGTTCCCGTGAGCGAAAACTCCCTCCTCTCCCCGTGAGCGAAAAATCCCTTCTCTGCCCGTGAGCGAAAACTCTCTCCTCTCCCCGTGAGCGAAAAATCTCTTGTCTCCCCGGGGGCGAAAACTCCCTCCTCTCCCGTGAGCGAAAATTCTCCTTCTCTCTGAGAAAAATCCCTCCTCTCCCCGTGAGCGAAAACTCCCTCCTCTCCCCGTCAGCGAAAAATCCCTCCTGTCCCCGAAAGCGAAAACTCCCTCCTCCTCCCGTGAGCGAAAACTCCCTTCTCTCCAAGTGAGCGAAATATCCCTCCTCTCCCCTTGAGCGAAAAATCCCTCCTGTCCCCGTGAGCGAAAAATCCCTCCTCTCCTCGTGAGCGAAAAATCCCTCCTGTCCCCGTGAGCGAAAACTCCCTCCTCTCCCCGTGAGCGAAAAATCCCTCTTCTCCCCGCGAGCGAAAAATCCCTCCTGTCCCCTAGAGCGAAAACTCCGTCCTCTCCCCGTGAGCGAGAAATCTCTTCTCTCCCCATGAGCGAAAAATTCCTCCTGTCCAGTGAGCGAAAAATCCCTCCAGTCCCCGTGACCGAGAACTCCCTCCTCCCCCCGTGAGCGAAAAATTCCTTCTCTCCCCGTGAGCGAAAAATACCTCCTGTCGCGTGAGCGAAAAATCCCTCCCCTCCCCGTGAGCGAAAAATCCCTCCTGTCCCCGTGAGCGAAAACTCCCTCCTCTTCCCGTGAGCGAAAGATCCCTTCTCTCCCCGTGAGCGAAAAATCATTCCTGTCCCGTGAGCGAAAAATCCCTCCTGTCCCCGTGAGCGAGAACTCTCTCCTCTCCCCATGAGCGAAAAATCCTTCCTCTCCCCGTGAGCGAAAAATTCCTCCTCTGCCCGTTAGCGAAAAATCCCTCCTCTCCCCGTGAGCGAAATATCCATCCTGTCCGCGTGAGCGAAAACTTCCTCCTCTCCCCGTGAGCTAAAAATCCCTCTCTTCCCCGTGAGCGCAAAATCCCTTCTGTTCCGTGAGCGAAAAATCTATCCGGTCCCCATGAGCGAAAACTCCCTCCTCTCCCCGTGAGCGAAAAAACCCTTCTCTCCCCGTGAGCGAAAAATCCCTCTTCCCCGTGAGCGCAAAATCCCTTCTGTCCCGTGAGCGAAAAATCCCTTCTCTCTCCGTGGGCTAAAAATCGCTCCTGTTCCCGTGAGCGAAAACTCCCTCCTCTCCCCATGAGCGAAAAATCCCTTCTCTCCCCGTGAGCGAAAACTCTCTCCTCTCCCCGTGAGCGAAAAATCCCTCCTGTCCCCGAAAGCGAAAACTCCCTCCTCCTCCCGTGAGCGAAAACTCCCTTCTCTCCAAGTGAGCGAAATATCCCTCCTCTCCCCTTGAGCGAAAAATCCCTCCTGTCCCCGTGAGCGAAAAATCCCTCCTCTCCTCGTGAGCGAAAAATCCCTCCTGTCCCCGTGAGCGAAAACTCCCTCCTCTCCCCGTGAGCGAAAAATCCCTCTTGTCCCATGAGCGAAATATCCATCCTCTCTGTGTGAGCGAAAACTCCCTGCTCTCCCCATGAGCGAAAAATCTCTTTTCTCCCCGTGAGCGAAAAATCCCTCCTGTCCCGTGAGCGAAAAATTCCTCCTCTCTCTGTGAGCGAAAACTCCCTCCTCTCCCCGTGAGCGAAAAATTCCTTCTCTTCCCGTTAGTGAAAAATCCATCCTGTCCCCGCGAGCGAAAACTCCCTCCTCTCCACCTAAGCGAAAAATCCTTCCTGTCCCCGTGAGCGAAAAATCCCTCTTCTCCCCGCGAGCGAAAAATCCCTCCTGTCCCCTAGAGCGAAAACTCCGTCCTCTCCCCGTGAGCGAGAAATCTCTTCTCTCCCCATGAACGAAAAATCCCTCCTGTCCAGTGAGCGAAAAATCCCTCCAGTCCCCGTGACCGAGAACTCCCTCCTCCCCCCCGTGAGCGAAAAATTCCTTCTCTCCCCGTGAGCGAAAAATACCTCCTGTCCCGTGAGCGAAAAATCCCTCCCCTCCCCGTGAGGGAAAAATCCCTCCTCTCCCCGTGAGCGAAAACTCCCTCCTCTCCCCGTGAGCTAAAAATCCCTCTCTTCCCCGTGAGCGCAAAATCCCTTCTGTTCCGTGAGCGAAAAATCTATCCGGTCCCCATGAGCGAAAACTCCCTCCTCTCCCCGTGAGCGAAAAAACCCTTCTCTCCCCGTGAGTGAAAACTCCCTCCTCTCCCCGTAAGCGAAAACTCCCTCCTTCCCCAGAGAAAAGATCCCTCCTCTCCCCGTGACAGAAAAATTCCTTCTCATCCCGTGAGCACAAAATCCCTCCTGTGCCGTGACCGAAAAATTCCTCCTCTCCCCTTGATCGAAAAATCTCTCCTCTCCCCGTAAGCTTAAAATCCTTCCTGTCCCCGTGAGCGAAAACTCCCTCCTCTCGCCGTGAGCAAAAAATCTCTTCTCTCCCCATGAGCGAAAAATCCTTCCTGTCCCTTGAGCGAAAAATCCCTCCTCTCCCCGTGAGCGAAAACTCCCTTTTCTCCCCGTGAGCGAAAAATCCATCCTGTCCCCATGAGCGAAATCTCCCTCCTCTCCCCGTGAGCGAAAAATCCCTTCTCTCCCCGTCAGGGAAAAATCCCTCCTCTCTCCGTAAGCGAAACCTCCCTCGTCTCCCCGTGAGCGAAAAATCCCTCTTCCCCGTCTGCGCAAAATCCCTTCTGTCCCGTGAGCGAAAAATCCATTCTCTCTCCGTGGGCGAAAAATCCCTCCTGTCCCCGTGAGCGAAACATCCATCCTGTCCCCGTGAGCGAAAACTCCCTCCTCTCCCCGTGAGCAAAAAATTCCTTGTCTCCCCGTGAGCGAAAACTCCCTCCTCTCCCGTGAGCGAAAACTCTCCTTCCACCTGTTAAAAATCCCTCCTCTCCCCGTGAGCGAAAACACCCTCCTCTCCCCGTCAGCAAAAAATCCCTGCTGTCGCCGAAAGCGAAAACTCTCTCCTCCTCCCTTGAGCGAAAACTCCCTTCTCTCCAAGTGAGCGAAATATCCCTCCTCTCCCCGTGAGCGAAAAATCCCTCCTGTCCCCGTGAGCGAAAAATCCCTCCTCTTCCCGTGAGCGAAAAATTCCTCCTGTCCCCGTGAGCGAACACTCCCTCCTCTCTCCGTGACCGAAAAATCTCTTCTCTCCCCGTGAGCGAAAAATCCCTCTTGTCCCATGAGCGAAAAATCCATTCTCTCTGTGTGAGCGAAAACTCCCTGCTCTCCCCATGAGCGAAAAGTCCCTCCTCTCCCCGTGAGCGAAAAATCCCTCCTCTCCCCGTGAGCGAAAAATCCCTCCTGTCCCCGTGAGCGAAAAATTCCTTCTCTCCCCGTGAGCGAAAACTCTCTCCTCTCCCCGTGAGCAAAAAATCTCTTGTCTCCCCGGGGGCGAAAACTCCCTCCTCTCCCGTGAGCGAAAATTCTCCTTCCCCCTGAGAAAAATCCCTCCTCTCCCCGTGAGCGAAAACTCCCTCCTCTCCCCGTCAGCGAAAAATCTCTCCTGACCCCGTGAGCGAAAAATCCCTCCTGTCCTGTGACCGAAAAATCCCTCCCCTTCCCGTGAGCGAAAAATTCCTCCTGTCCCCGTGATCGAAAAATTCCTTCTGTCCCCGTGAGCGAACACTCCTTCGTCTCGCCGTGAGCAAAAAATCTCTTCTCTCCCCGTGAGCGAAAAATCCCTCTTGTCCCGTGAGCGAAAAATCCCTCCTCTCCCCGTGAGCGAAAACTCCCTCCTCTCCCCGTGAGCGAAAAATCCTTCCTCTCCCCGTGAGCGAAATATCCCTCCTCTTCCCGAGAGTGAAAAACCCTCCTCTCTCCGTGAGCGAAATATCCATCCCGTCCCCGTGAGCGAAAACTCCCTCCTCTCCCCGTGAGCGAAAAATCCCTCTCTTCCCCGTGAGCGCAAAATCCCTTCTGTACCGTGAGCGAAAAATCCATCCGGTCCCCATGAGCGAAAACTCCCTCCTCTCCCCGTGAGCGAAAACTCTCTCCTCTCTCCGTGAGCGAAAAATCTCTTCTCTCTCCATGAGCGAATACTCCCTCCTCTCCCCGTAAGCGAAGACTCCCTCCTCCCCCAGAGAAAAAAATCCCTCCTCTCCCCGCGAGCGAAAAATCCCTTCTCACCCCGTGAGCACAAAATCCCTCCTGTGCCGTGACCGAAAAATCCCTCCTCTCCCCTTGATCGAAAAATCTCTCCTCTCCCCGTAAGCGAAAAATCCTTCCTGTCCCCGTGAGCGAAAACTCCCTCCTCTCCCCGTGAGCGAAAAATCTCTTCTTTCCCCGTGAGCGAGAAATCCCTCCGGTTCCGTGAGCGAAAAATGCCTCCTCTCCCCTTGAGCGAAAACTCCCTTCTCTCTCCATAAGCGAAACCTCCCTCCTCTCCCCGTGAGCGAAAAATCCCTCTTCCCCGTGAGCGCAAAATCCCTTCTGTCCCGTGAGCGAAAAATTCCTTCTCTCTCCGTGGGCTAAAAATCGCTCCTGTTCCCGTGAGCGAAAACTCCCTCCTCTCCCCGTGAGCGAAAAATCCCTTCTCTCCCCGTGAGCGAAAACTCTCTCCTCTCCCCGTGAGCGAAAAATCTCTTGTCTCCCCGGGGGCGAAAACTCCCTCCTCTCCCGTGAGCGAAAATTCTCCTTCCCCCTGAGAAAAATCCCTCCTCTCCCCGTGAGCGAAAACTCCCTCCTCTCCCCGTCAGCGAAAAATCTCTCCTGACCCAGTGAGCGAAAAATCCCTCCTGTCCCCGAAAGCGAAAACTCCCTCCTCCTCCCGTGAGCGAAAACTCCCTTCTCTCCAAGTGAGCGAAATATCCCTCCTCTCCCCTTGAGCGAAAAATCCCTCCTGTCCCCGTGAGCGAAAAATCCCTCCTCTCCTCGTGAGCGAAAAATCCCTCCTGTCCCCGTGAGCGAAAACTCCCTCCTCTCCCCGTGAGCGAAAAATCTCTTCTCTCCCCGTGAGCGAAAAATCCGTCTTGTCCCATGAGCGAAAAATCCATCCTCTCTGTGTGAGCGAAAACTCCCTGCTCTCCCCATGAGCGAAAAATCCCTTCTCTTCCCGTTAGTGAAAAATCCATCCTGTCCCCGTGAGCGAAAACTCCCTCCTCTCCCCGTGAGCGAAAAATCTCTTCTCTCCCTGTGAGCGAAAAATCCCTCCTCTCCCCGTGAGCGAAAAATCCCTCCTGTCCCCGTGAGCGAAAACTCTCTCCTCTCCCCGTGAGCGAAAAATCTCTTCTCTCCTCGTGAGCGAAAAATCCCTCCTGTGCCGTGAACGAAAAATCCCTCTTGTCCCCGTGAGCGAAAACTCCCTCCTCTCCCCGTGAGCGAAAAATCTCTTCTCTCCCCGTGAGCGAAAAATCCCTCCTGTCCCGTGAGCGAAAAATTCCTCCTCTCTCTGTGAGCGAAAACTCCCTCCTCTTCCCTTGGGCGAAAAATTCCTTCTCTTCTCGTTAGTGAAAAATCCATCCTGTCCCCGTGAGCGAAAACTCCCTCCTCTCCCCGTGAGCGAAAAATCCTTCCTGTCCCCGTGAGCGAAAAATCCCTCTTCTCCCCGTGAGCGAAAAATCCCTCCTGTCCCCTTGAGCGAAAACTCCCTCCTCTCCCCGTGAGCGAGAAATCCCTTCTCTCCCCGTGAGCGATAAATCCCTCCTGTCCAGTGAGCGAAAAATCCCTCCAGTCCCCGTGACCGAGAACTCCCTCCTCCCCCCGTGAGCGAAAAATTCCTTCTCTCCCCGTGAGAGAAAAATACCTCCTGTCCCGTGAGCGAAAAATCCCTCACCCTCCCCGTGAGCGAAAAATCCCTCCTGTCCCCGTGAGCGAAAACTCCCTCCTCTTCCCGTGAGCGAAAAATCCCTTCTCTCCACGTGAGCGAAAAATCCCTCCTGTCCCGTGAGCGAAAAATCCCTCCTGTCCCCGTTAGCGAGAACTCTCTCCTCTCCCCGTGAGCGAAAAATCTCTTCTCTACCCGTGAGCGAAAACTCCCTCCTCTCCCGTGAGCTAAAACTCCCTCCTCCCCCTGAGAAAAATCCCTCCTGTCCCCGTGAGCGAAAAATCCCTCCTGTCCGCGTGAGCGAAAACTCCCTCCTCTCGCCGTGAGCGAAAAATCTCTTCTCTCCCCGTGAGCGAAAAATCCCTCTTGTCCCGTGAGCGAAAAATCCCTCCTCTCCACGTGAGCGAAAACTCCCTCCTCTCCCCGTGAGCGAAAAATCCTTCCTCTCCCCGTGAGCAAAAAATTCCTCCTCTCCATGTGAGCGAAAAATCCCTCCTCTCCCCGTGAGCGAAATATCCATCCTGTCCCCGTGAGCGAAAACTCCCTCCTCTCCCCGTGAGCGAAAAATCCCTCCCTTCCCCGTGAGCGCAAAATCCCTTCTGTTCCGTGAGCGAAAAATCTATCCGGTCCCCATGAGCGAAAACTCCCTCCTCTCCCCGTGAGCGAAAAAAACCCTTCTCTCCCCGTGAGTGAAAACTCCCTCCTCTCCCCGTAAGCGAAAACTCCCTCCTTCCCCAGAGAAAAAAATCCCTCCTCTCGCCGTGACAGAAAAATCCCTTCTCACCCCGTCAGCACAAAATCCCTCCTGTGCCGTGACCAAAAAATCCCTCCTCTCCCCTTGATCGAAAAATCCCTCCTCCCCCCGTGAGCGAAAAATCCCTCCTGTCCCCGAAAGCGAAAACTCCCTTCTCTCTCGGTGAGCTAAAACTCCCTTCTCTCCAAGTGAGCGAAATATCCCTCCTGTCCCGTGAGCGAAAAATCCTCCTCCCGTGGAAAAATCCTCCTGTCCCCGTGAGCGAAAATCCCTCCTCTCCCCGTGAGCGAAAATCCTTCCTTCCGTGAGCGAAAAATCCCTCCTCTCCCCGTGAGCGAAAAATCCCTCCTGTCCCCGTGAGCGAAAAATCCTCCTCTCCCGTGAGCGAAAAATTCTTCTGTCCCGTGAGCGAAAACTCCCTCCTCTCCCCGTGAGCGAAAAATCTCTTCTCTCCCCGTGAGCGAAAAATCCCTCCTGTCCCGTGAGCGAAAAATCCCTCCAGTCCCCGTGAGCGAGAACTCCCTCCTCCCCCCGTGAGCGAAAAATTCTTCTCTTCCCGTGAGCGAAAAATACCTCCTGTCCTGTGACCGAAAAATCCCTCCCCTTCCCGTGAGCGAAAATTCCTCCTGTCCCCGTGATCGAAAAATCCTTCTGTCCCCGTGAGCGAACACTCCCTCGTCTCGCCGTGAGCAAAAACTCCCTCCTCTCCCCGTCAGCGAAAAATCCCTCCTGTCCCCGTGAGCGAAAAATCCCTCCTGTCCCCGAAAGCGAAAACTCCCTCCTCTCCCCGTGAGCGAAAACTCCCTTCTCTCCAAGTGAGCGAAATATCCCTCCTGTCCCGTGAGCGAAAAACCCTCCTCTCTCCGTGAGCGAAATATCCATCCCGTCCCCGTGAGCGAAAACTCCCTCCTCTCCCCGTGAGCGAAAAATCCCTCTCTTCCCCGTGAGCGCAAAATCCCTTCTGTCCCGTGAGCGAAAAATCCATCCGGTCCCCATGAGCGAAAACTCCCTCCTCTCCCCGTGAGCGAAAACTCTCTCCTCTCTCCGTGAGCGAAAAGTCTCTTCTCTCCCCGTGAGCGAATACTCCCTCCTCTCCCCGTAAGCGAAAACTCCCTCCTCCCCCAGAGAAAAAAATCTCTCCTCTCCCCGTGAGCGAAAAATCCCTTCTCACCCCCTGAGCACAAAATCCCTCCTGTGCCGTGACCGAAAAATCTCTCCTCTCCCCGTAAGCGAAAAATCCTTCCTGTCCCCGTGAGCGAAAACTCCCTCCTCTCCCCGTCAGCGAAAAATCCCTCCTGTCCCCGAAAGCGAAAACTCCCTCCTCCTCCCGTGAGCGAAAACTCCCTTCTCTCCAAGTGAACGAAATATCCCTCCTCTCCCCTTGAGCGAAAAATCCCTCCTGTCCCCGTGAGCGAAAAATCCCTCCTCTCCTCGTGAGCGAAAAATCCCTCCTGTCCCCGTGAGCGAAAACTCCCTCCCCTCCCCGTGAGCGAAAAATCCCTCTTGTCCCATGAGCGAAAAATCCATCCTCTCTGTGTGAGCGAAAACTCCCTGCTCTCCCCATGAGCGAAAAATCTCTTCTCTCCCCGTGAGCGAAAAATCCCTCCTGTCCCGTGAGCGAAAAATTCCTCCTCTCTCTGTGAGCGAAAACTCCCTCCTCTCCCCGTGAGCGAAAAATTCATTCTCTTCCCGTTAGTGAAAAATCCATCCTGTCCCCGCGAGCGAAAACTCCCTCCTCTCCCCCTAAGCGAAAAATCCTTCCTGTCCCCGTGAGCGAAAAATCCCTCTTCTCCCCGCGAGCGAAAAATCCCTCCTGTCCCCTAGAGCGAAAACTCCGTCCTCTCCCCGTGAGCGGGAAATCTCTTCTCTCCCCATGAGCGAAAAATCCCTCCTGTCCAGTGAGCGAAAAATCCCTCCAGTCCCCGTGACCGAGAACTCCCTCCTCCCCCCCGTGAGCGAAAAATTCCTTCTCTCCCCGTGAGCGAAAAATACCTCCTGTCCCGTGAGCGAAAAATCCCTCCCCTCCCCGTGAGCGAAAAATCCCTCCTGTCCCCGTGAGCGAAAACTCCCTCCTCTTCCCGTGAGCGAAAAATCCCTTCTCTCCCCGTGAGTGAAAACTCCCTCCTCTCCCCGTAAGCGAAAACTCCCTCCTTCCCCAGAGAAAAAAATCCCTCCTCTCCCCGTGACAGAAAAATCCCTTCTCACCCCGTCAGCACAAAATCCCTCCTGTGCCGTGACCAAAAAATCCCTCCTCTCCCCTTGATCGAAAAATCCCTCCTCTCCCCGTAAGCGAAAAATCCCTCCTGTCCCCGAAAGCGAAAACTCCCTTCTCTCTCGGTGAGCTAAAACTCCCTTCTCTCCAAGTGAGCGAAATATCCCTCCTGTCCCGTGAGCGAAAAATCCCTCCCCTCCTCGTGAGCCAAAAATCCCTCCTGTCTCCGTGAGCGAAAATTCCCTCCTCTCCCCGTGAGCGAAAAATCTCTTCTCTTCTGTGAGCAAAAAACCT
Organism: Amblyomma americanum; assembly: GCA_030143305.2. Taxonomy (NCBI): domain Eukaryota; kingdom Metazoa; phylum Arthropoda; class Arachnida; order Ixodida; family Ixodidae; genus Amblyomma; species Amblyomma americanum. Next base: position 44,736 of record JARKHS020002996.1, read on the forward strand.
CTCCTGTGCCGTGAGCGAAAAATCCCTCATCTCCCCGTGAGCGAAAAATCTCTCCTCTCCCCGTACGCCAAAAATCCTTCCTGTCCGCGTGAGCGAAAACTTTCTCCTCTCCCCGTGAGCGAAAAATCTCTTCTCTATCCGTGAGCGAAAAATCCCTCCTGTCCCGTGAGCGAAAAACTCCTCCTCTATCTGTGAGCGAAAACTCTCTCCTCTCCGCGTGAGCGAAAAATTCCTTCTCTTCCCGTTAGTGAAAAGTCCATCCTGTCCCCGTGAGCGAAAACTCCCTCCTCTCCCCGTGAGCGAAAAATCCTTCCGGTCCCCGTGAGCGAAAAATCCCTCTTCTCCCCGTGAGGGAAAAATCCCTCCTGTCCCCTTGAGCGAAAACTCCGTCCTCTCTCCGTGAGCGAAAAATTTCTTCTCTCCCCGTGAGCGAAAAATCCCTCCTGTCCCGTGAGCGAAAAATCCCTCCAGTCCCCGTGATAGAGAACTCCCTCCTCCCCCCGTGAGCGAAAAATTTCTTCTCTTCCCGTGAGCGAAAAATACCTCCTGTCCTGTGACCGAAAAATCCCTCCCCTTCCCGTGAGCGAAAAATTCCTCCTGTCCCCGTGATCGAAAAATCCCTTCTGTCCCCGTGAGCGAACACTCCCTCGTCTCGCCGTGAGCAAAAACTCCCTCCTCTCCCCGTCAGCGAAAAATCCCTCCTGTCCCCGTGAGCGAAAAATCCCTCCTGTCCCCGAAAGCGAAAACTCCCTCCTCTCCCCGTGAGCGAAAACTCCCTTCTCTCCAAGTGAGCGAAATATCCCTCCTGTCCCGTGAGCGAAAAACCCTCCTCTCTCCGTGAGCGAAATATCCATCCCGTCCCCGTGAGCGAAAACTCCCTCCTCTCCCCGTGAGCGAAAAATCCCTCTCTTCCCCGTGAGCGCAAAATCCCTTCTGTACCGTGAGCGAAAAATCCATCCGGTCCCCATGAGCGAAAACTCCCTCCTCTCCCCGTGAGCGAAAACTCTCTCCTCTCTCCGTGAGCGAAAAGTCTCTTCTCTCCCCGTGAGCGAATACTCCCTCCTCTCCCCGTAAGCGAAAACTCCCTCCTCCCCCAGAGAAAAAAATCTCTCCTCTCCCCGTGAGCGAAAAATCCCTTCTCACCCCCTGAGCACAAAATCCCTCCTGTGCCGTGACCGAAAAATCTCTCCTCTCCCCGTAAGCGAAAAATCCTTCCTGTCCCCGTGAGAGAAAACTCCCTCCTCTCCCCATGAGCGAAAAATCTCTTCTCTCCCCGTGAGCGAGAAATCCCTCCTGTTCCGTGAGCGAAAAATGCCTCCTCTCCCCGTAAGCGAAACCTCCCTCCTCTCCCCGTGAGCGAAAAATCCCTCTTCCCGTGAGCGAAAAATCCCTTCTCTCTCCGTGGGCGAAAAATCGCTCCTGTCCCCGTGAGCGAAAACTCCCTCCTCTCCCCGTGAGCGAAAAATCTCTTGTCTTCCCGGGGGCGAAAACTCCCTCCTCTCCCGTGAGCGAAAATTCTCCTTCCCCCTGCGAAAAATCCCTCCTCTCCCCGTGAGCGAAAACTCCCTCCTCTCCCCTTCAGCGAAAAATCTCTCCTGACCCCGTGAGCGAAAAATCCCTCCTGTCCCCGAAAGCGAAAACTCCCTCCTCCTCCCGTGAGCGAAAACTCCCTTCTCTCCAAGTGAGCGAAATATCCCTCCTCTCCCCGTGAGCGAAAAATCCCTCCTGTCCCCGTGAGCGAAAAATCCCTCCTCTCCTTGTGAGCGACAAATCTCTCCTCTCCCCGTAAGCCAAAAATCCTTCCTGTCCCCGTGAGCGAAAAATCTCTTCTCTCCCCGTGAGCGAAAAATCCCTCCTGTCCCGTGAGCGAAAATTCCTCCTCTCTCTGTGAGCGAAAACTCCCTCCTCTCCCCGTGAGCGAAAAATTCCTTCTCTTCCCATTAGTGAAAAATCCATCCTGTCCCCGCGAGCGAAAACTCCCTCCTCTCCCCCTAAGCGAAAAATCCTTCCTGTCCCCGTGAGCGAAAAATCCTTCTCCCCGCGAGCGAAAAATCCCTCCTGTCCCCTAGAGCGAAAACTCCGTCCTCTCCCCGTGAGCGAGAAATCTCTTCTCTCCCCATGAGCGAAAAATCCCTCCTGTCCAGTGAGCGAAAAATCCCTCCAGTCCCCGTGACCGAGAACTCCCTCCTCCCCCCCGTGAGCGAAAAATTCCTTCTCTCCCTGTGAGCGAAAAATACCTCCTGTCCCGTGAGCGAAAAATCCCTCCCCTCCCCGTGAGCGAAAAATCCCTCCTCTTCCCGTGAGCGAAAAATCCCTTCTCTCCCCGTGAGCGAAAACTCTCTCCTCTCCCCGTGAGCGAAAAATCCCTCCTGTGCCGTGAACGAAAATCCCTCTTGTCCCCGTGAGCAAAAAATCTCTCCCCTCCCCGTGAGTGAAAAATCCCTCCTGTCCCCGTGAGCGAAAACGACAATTCTCTCCTCTCCCATCCTGTTCCCGTGAGCGAAAACTCCCTCCTCTCCCCGTGAGCGAAAAATCTCTTTTCTCTCCGTGAACGAGAACGCTCTCCTCTCCCCGTGAGCGAAAAATCCCTTCTCTCCCCGTGAGCAAAAACTCCCTCCTCTCCCGTGAGCTAAATCTTCCTCCTCCCCCCTGAGAAAAATCCCTCCTTTCCCCGTGAGCGAAAACTCCCTCCTCTCCCTGTCAGCGAAAACTCCCTTCTCTCAAAGTGAGCGAAATATCCCTCCATTCCCGTGAGCGAAAAATCCCTCCTCTCCCAGTGAGCGAAAAATCCCTCCTGTCCCCGTGAGCGAAAAATCCCTCCTGTCCCCGTGAGCGAAAACTACCTCCTCTCCCCGTGAGCGAAAAATCCCTTCTCTCCCCGTGAGAGAAAAATCCATCTCATTCCTTGAGCGAAAAATCCCTCCTCTTCGCGTGAGCGAAAACTCCCTCCTCTCCCCATGAGCGAAAAATCCCTTCTCTTCCAGTTAGTGAAAAATCCATCCTGTCCCCGTGAGCGAAAACTCCCTCCTCTCCACGTGAGCGAAAAATCCCTTCTCATCCCGTGAGCGAAAAATCCCTCCTGTGCCGTGAACAAAAAATCCCTCCAGTCCCCGTGAGCGAAAACTCCCTCCTCTCCCCGTGTGCGAAAACGCCCTTCTCTCCCCGTGAGCGAAAACTCCCTCCTCTCCCCATGAGCGAAAAATCTCTTCTCTCCCCGTGAGCGAAAAATACCTCCTCTCCCCGTGAGCGAAAAATCTCTTTCTCCCCATGAGCGAAAAATCCCTCCTGTGCCGTGAACGAAAAATCCCTCCTGTCCCCGTGAGCTAAAAATCCCTCCTCTCCCCGTGAGCGAAAAATCCCTCCTGTCCCCGTGAGCGAAAAATCCTTTCTCCCCATGAGCGAAAAATCCCTCCTGTGCCGTGAACGAGAAATCCCTCCTGTCCCCGTTAGTTAAAAATCTCTTCTATCCCCGTGAGCGAAAAATCCCTCCTGTCCCGTGAGCGAAAAATCCCCCCAGTCCCCGGGAGTGAAAACTCCGTCCTCTCCCCGTGAGCGAAAAATCCCTCCTCTCCCCGTGAGCGAAAACTCCCTCCTCTCCCCGTGAGCGAAAACTCCCTCCTCGCCCCATGAGCGAAAAATTCCTTCTCTTCCCGTTAGTGAAAAATCCATGCTGTCCCCGTGAGCGAAAGCTCCCTCCTCTCCCCGTGAGCGAGAAATCCATTCACAACCCGTGAGCGAGAACTCCCTCCTCTCTCCGTGAGCGAAAACTCCCTCCTCTCCCCTTGAGGGAAAAATACCTTCTCTCCCCGTGAGCGAAAAATCCCTCCAGTCCCGGTGAGCGAAAACTCCTCTCCTCTCCCAGTGAGCGCAAAATGCCTTCTCTCCCCGTGAGCGAAAAATACCTCCTGTCCCGTGAACGAAAAATCCCTCCTGTCCCCGTGAGCGAAAAATCCCTCCTGTCCCCAATAGCGAAAACTCCCTCCTCTCCTCGTGAGCGAAAAATCTCTTCTCTCCCCGTGAACGAAAAATCCCTCTTGTCCCGTGGGCGAAAAATCCCTCCTCTCCCCGTGAGCGAAAACTCCCTCCTCTCCCCGTCAGCGAAAAATCCTTCCTCTCTCCGTCAGCGAAAAATCCCTTCTCTCCCCATGAGCGAAAAATCTCTTCTCTCCCCATGAGCGAAAAATCCATCCTTTACCCATGAGCGAAAACTCCCTGCTCTCCCCGCGAGCGAAAAATTCCTTCTCTCCCCGTGAGCGATAACACTCTCGTCTCCCTGTGAGCGAAAAATGTCTTCTCTCCCCGTGACCGAATACGCCCTCCTCTCCCCGTAAGCGAAAACAACCTCCTCCTCCAGAGAAAAAACTCCCTCCTCTCCCCATGAGCGAAAAATCTCTTCTCTCCCCACGAGCGAAAAATCCATCCTTTCCCCGTGAGCGAAAACTCTGCTCTCCCCGTGAGCGAAAAATTCCTTCTCTCCCCGTGAGCGATAACTCTCTCGTCTCCCTGTGAGCGAAAAATGTCTTCTCTCCCCGTGACCGAATACTCCCTCCTCTCCCCGTAAGCGAAAACAACCTCCTCCTCCAGAGAAAAAACTCCCTCCTCTCACCGTGAGCGAAAAATCCCTTCTCTCCTCGTGAGCGAAAACTCTCTCCTCTCCTCGTGAGCGAAAAATTTCTTCTCTCCCCGTTAGCGAAAACTCCCTCCTCTCCCGTGAGCGAAAAATTCCTCCTCTCTCTGTGAGCGAAAACTCCCTCCTCTCCCCGTGAGCGAAAAATTCATTCTCTTCCCGTTAGTGAAAAATCCATCCTGTCCCCGCGAGCGAAAACTCCCTCCTCTCCCCCTAAGCGAAAAATCCTTCCTGTCCCCGTGAGCGAAAAATCCCTCTTCTCCCCGCGAGCGAAAAATCCCTCCTGTCCCCTAGAGCGAAAACTCCGTCCTCTCCCCGTGAGCGGGAAATCTCTTCTCTCCCCATGAGCGAAAAATCCCTCCTGTCCAGTGAGCGAAAAATCCCTCCAGTCCCCGTGACCGAGAACTCCCTCCTCCCCCCCGTGAGCGAAAAATTCCTTCTCTCCCCGTGAGCGAAAAATACCTCCTGTCCCGTGAGCGAAAAATCCCTCCCCTCCCCGTGAGCGAAAAATCCCTCCTGTCCCCGTGAGCGAAAACTCCCTCCTCTTCCCGTGAGCGAAAAATCCCTTCTCTCCCCGTGAGTGAAAACTCCCTCCTCTCCCCGTAAGCGAAAACTCCCTCCTTCCCCAGAGAAAAAAATCCCTCCTCTCCCCGTGACAGAAAAATCCCTTCTCACCCCTTGATCGAAAAATCCCTCCTCTTCCCGTAAGCGAAAAATCCCTCCTGTCCCCGAAAGCGAAAACTCCCTTCTCTCTCGGTGAGCTAAAACTCCCTTCTCTCCAAGTGAGCGAAATATCCCTCCTGTCCCGTGAGCGAAAAATCCCTCCCCTCCTCGTGAGCCAAAAATCCCTCCTGTCTCCGTGAGCGAAAATTCCCTCCTCTCCCCGTGAGCGAAAAATCTCTTCTCTTCTGTGAGCAAAAAACCTCTCCTGTGCCGTGAGCGAAAAATCCCTCATCTCCCCGTGCGCGAAAAATCTCTCCTCTCCCCGTACGCCAAAAATCCTTCCTGTCCGCGTGAGCGAAAACTTTCTCCTCTCCCCGTGAGCGAAAAATCTCTTCTCTATCCGTGAGCGAAAAATCCCTCCTGTCCCGTGAGCGAAAAACTCCTCCTCTCCCTGTGAGCGAAAACTCTCTCCTCTCCCCGTGAGCGAAAAATTCCTTCTCTTCCCGTTAGTGAAAAATCCATCCTGTCCCCGTGAGCGAAAACTCCCTCCTCTCCCCGTGAGCGAAAAATCCTTCCGGTCCCCGTGAGCGAAAAATCCCTCTTCTCCCCGTGAGCGAAAAATCCCTCCTGTCCCCTTGAGCGAAAACTCCGTCCTCTCTCCGTGAGCGAAAAATTTCTTCTCTCCCCGTGAGCGAAAAATCCCTCCTGTCCCGTGAGCGAAAAATCCCTCCAGTCCCCGTGATAGAGAACTCCCTCCTCCCCCCGTGAGCGAAAAATTTCTTCTCTTCCCGTGAGCGAAAAATACCTCCTGTCCTGTGACCGAAAAATCCCTCCCCTTCCCGTGAGCGAAAAATTCCTCCTGTCCCCGTGATCGAAAAATCCCTTCTGTCCCCGTGAGCGAACACTCCCTCGTCTCGCCGTGAGCAAAAACTCCCTCCTCTCCCCGTCAGCGAAAAATCCCTCCTGTCCCCGTGAGCGAAAAATCCCTCCTGTCCCCGAAAGCGAAAACTCCCTCCTCTCCCCGTGAGCGAAAACTCCCTTCTCTCCAAGTGAGCGAAATATCCCTCCTGTCCCGTGAGCGAAAAACCCTCCTCTCTCCGTGAGCGAAATATCCATCCCGTCCCCGTGAGCGAAAACTCCCTCCTCTCCCCGTGAGCGAAAAATCCCTCTCTTCCCCGTGAGCGCAAAATCCCTTCTGTACCGTGAGCGAAAAATCCATCCGGTCCCCATGAGCGAAAACTCCCTCCTCTCCCCGTGAGCGAAAACTCTCTCCTCTCTCCGTGAGCGAAAAGTCTCTTCTCTCCCCGTGAGCGAATACTCCCTCCTCTCCCCGTAAGCGAAAACTCCCTCCTCCCCCAGAGAAAAAAATCTCTCCTCTCCCCGTGAGCGAAAAATCCCTTCTCACCCCCTGAGCACAAAATCCCTCCTGTGCCGTGACCGAAAAATCTCTCCTCTCCCCGTAAGCGAAAAATCCTTCCTGTCCCCGTGAGAGAAAACTCCCTCCTCTCCCCATGAGCGAAAAATCTCTTCTCTCCCCGTGAGCGAGAAATCCCTCCTGTTCCGTGAGCGAAAAATGCCTCCTCTCCCCGTAAGCGAAACCTCCCTCCTCTCCCCGTGAGCGAAAAATCCCTCTTCCCGTGAGCGAAAAATCCCTTCTCTCTCCGTGGGCGAAAAATCGCTCCTGTCCCCGTGAGCGAAAACTCCCTCCTCTCCCCGTGAGCGAAAAATCTCTTGTCTTCCCGGGGGCGAAAACTCCCTCCTCTCCCGTGAGCGAAAATTCTCCTTCCCCCTGCGAAAAATCCCTCCTCTCCCCGTGAGCGAAAAATCTCTCCTGACCCCGTGAGCGAAAAATCCCTCCTGTCCCCGAAAGCGAAAACTCCCTCCTCCTCCCGTGAGCGAAAACTCCCTTCTCTCCAAGTGAGCGAAATATCCCTCCTCTCCCCGTGAGCGAAAAATCCCTCCTGTCCCCGTGAGCGAAAAATCCCTCCTCTCCTTGTGAGCGACAAATCTCTCCTCTCCCCGTAAGCCCAAAATCCTTCCTGTCCCCGTGAGCGAAAAATCTCTTCTCTCCCCGTGAGCGAAAAATCCCTCTTGTCCCGTGAGCGAAAATTCCTCCTCTCTCTGTGAGCGAAAACTCCCTCCTCTCCCCGTGAGCGAAAAATTCCTTCTCTTCCCATTAGTGAAAAATCCATCCTGTCCCCGCGAGCGAAAACTCCCTCCTCTCCCCCTAAGCGAAAAATCCTTCCTGTCCCCGTGAGCGAAAAATCCTTCTCCCCGCGAGCGAAAAATCCCTCCTGTCCCCTAGAGCGAAAACTCCGTCCTCTCCCCGTGAGCGAGAAATCTCTTCTCTCCCCATGAGCGAAAAATCCCTCCTGTCCAGTGAGCGAAAAATCCCTCCAGTCCCCGTGACCGAGAACTCCCTCCTCCCCCCCGTGAGCGAAAAATTCCTTCTCTCCCTGTGAGCGAAAAATACCTCCTGTCCCGTGAGCGAAAAATCCCTCCCCTCCCCGTGAGCGAAAAATCCCTCCTCTTCCCGTGAGCGAAAAATCCCTTCTCTCCCCGTGAGCGAAAACTCTCTCCTCTCCCCGTGAGCGAAAAATCCCTCCTGTGCCGTGAACGAAAATCCCTCTTGTCCCCGTGAGCAAAAAATCTCTCCCCTCCCCGTGAGCGAAAACTCCCTCCTCTCCCCGTGAGCGAAAAATCTCTTTTCTCTCCGTGAGCGAGAACGCTCTCCTCTCCCCGTGAGCGAAAAATCCCTTCTCTCCCCGTGAGCGAAAAATCTCTCCTGTCCCCGTGAGCGAAAAATCCCTCCTGTCCCCGTGAGCGAAAACTACCTCCTCTCCCCGTGAGCGAAAAATCCCTTCTCTCCCCGTGAGAGAAAAATCCATCTTATTCCTTGAGCGAAAAATCCCTCCTCTTCGCGTGAGCGAAAACTCCCTCCTCTCCCCATGAGCGAAAAATCCCTTCTCTTCCAGTTAGTGAAAAATCCATCCTGTCCCCGTGAGCGAAAACTCCCTCCTCTCCCCGTGAGCGAAAAATCCCTTCTCATCCCGTGAGCGAAAAATCCCTCCTGTGCCGTGAACAAAAAATCCCTCCAGTCCCCGTGAGCGAAAACTCCCTCCTCTCCCCGTGTGCGAAAACGCCCTTCTCTCCCCGTGAGCGAAAACTCCCTCCTCTCCCCATGAGCGAAAAATCTCTTCTCTCCCCGTGAGCGAAAAATACCTCCTCTCCCCGTGAGCGAAAAATCTCTTTCTCCCCATGAGCGAAAAATCCCTCCTGTGCCGTGAACGAAAAATCCCTCCTGTCCCCGTGAGCGAAAAATCTCTTTCTCCCCATGAGCGAAAAATCCCTCCTGTGCCGTGAACGAGAAATCCCTCCTGTCCCCGTGAGTTAAAAATCTCTTCTATCCCCGTGAGCGAAAAATCCCTCCTGTCCCGTGAGCGAAAAATCCCCCCAGTCCCCGGGAGTGAAAACTCCGTCCTCTCCCCGTGAGCGAAAAATCCCTCCTCTCCCCGTGAGCGAAAACTCCCTCCTCTCCCCGTGAGCGAAAACTCCCTCCTCGCCCCATGAGCGAAAAATTCCTTCTCTTCCCGTTAGTGAAAAATCCATGCTGTCCCCGTGAGCGAAAGCTCCCTTCTCTCCCCGTGAGCGAGAAATCCATTCACAACCCGTGAGCGAGAACTCCCTCCTCTCCCCGTGAGCGAAAACTCCCTCCTCTCCCCTTGAGGGAAAAATACCTTCTCTCCCCGTGAGCGAAAAATCCCTCCAGTCCCGGTGAGCGAAAACTCCTCTCCTCTCCCAGTGAGCGCAAAATGCCTTCTCTCCCCGTGAGCGAAAAATACCTCCTGTCCCGTGAACGAAAAATCCCTCCTGTCCCCGTGAGCGAAAAATCCCTCCTGTCCCCAATAGCGAAAACTCCCTCCTCTCCTCGTGAGCGAAAAATCCCTTCTCTACCCATTAGCGAAAAATCCCTCCTGTCCCGTGAGCGAAAAATCCCTCCTGTCCCCGTGAGCGTAAACTCCCTCCTCTCGCCGTGAGCGAAAAATCTCTTCTCTCCCCGTGAACGAAAAATCCCTCTTGTCCCGTGGGCGAAAAATCCCTCCTCTCCCCGTGAGCGAAAACTCCCTCCTCTCCCCGTCAGCGAAAAATCCTTCCTCTCTCCGTCAGCGAAAAATCCCTTCTCTCCCCATGAGCGAAAAATCTCTTCTCTCCCCATGAGCGAAAAATCCATCCTTTACCCATGAGCGAAAACTCCCTGCTCTCCCCGCGAGCGAAAAATTCCTTCTCTCCCCGTGAGCGATAACACTCTCGTCTCCCTGTGAGCGAAAAATGTCTTCTCTCCCCGTGACCGAATACGCCCTCCTCTCCCCGTAAGCGAAAACAACCTCCTCCTCCAGAGAAAAAACTCCCTCCTCTCCCCATGAGCGAAAAATCTCTTCTCTCCCCACGAGCGAAAAATCCATCCTTTCCCCATGAGCGAAAACTCTCTGCTCTCCCCGTGAGCGAAAAATTCCTTCTCTCCCCGTGAGCGATAACTCTCTCGTCTCCCTGTGAGCGAAAAATGTCTTCTCTCCCCGTGACCGAATACTCCCTCCTCTCCCCGTAAGCGAAAACAACCTCCTCCTCCAGAGAAAAAACTCCCTCCTCTCACCGTGAGCGAAAAATCCCTTCTCTCCTCGTGAGCGAAAACTCTCTCCTCTCCTCGTGAGCGAAAAATTTCTTCTCTCCCCGTTAGCGAAAACTCCCTCCTCTCCCGTGAGCGAAAACTCCCTCCTTCCCCCTGAGAAAAATCCCTCCTCTCCCCATGAGCGAAATATCCCTTCTCTTCCCGTTATTGAAAAATCCATCCGGTCCCCGTGAGTGAAAACTCCCTCCTCTCCCCGTGAGCGCAAAATCCCTCCTCTCCCCGTGAGCGCAAAATCCCTCCTCTACCTGTGACCGAAAAATTCCTTCTCTTCCCGTTAGTAAAAAATCCATTCTGTCCCCGTGAGTGAAAACTCCCTCCTCTTCCCGTGAGCGAAAAATCCCTCCTGTCCCCGTGAGCGAAAACTCTCTCCTCTCCCCGTGAGCGAAAAATCTCTCTCCCCGTGAGCGAAAAATCCCTCCTGTCTCATGAGCGAAAAATCCCTCCTCTCCCTGAGACCGAAAACTCCCTCCTCGTCCCATGAGCGAAAAATTCCTTCGCTCTCCCGCTAGTGAAAAATCCATCCTGTCCCTGTGAGCGAAAGCTCCCTCCTCTCCCCGTGAGCGAGAAATCTCATTCTCAACCCGTGAGCGAAAACTCCCGCCTCTCCCCGTGAGCGAAAACTCCCTCCTCTCCCCGTGAGCGAAAAATACCTTCTCTCCCCTTGAGCGAAAAATCCCTCCATCCCGGTGAGCGAAAAATCCTCCTGTCCCCAGTGAGCGAAAAATCCCTCCTCTCCCCGTGAGCGAAAAATCCCTCCTGTCCCCGTGAGCGAAAAATCCCTCCTCTCCCCGTGAGCGAAAAATCCCTCCTCTCCCCGTGAGCGAAAACTCCCTCCTCTCCTCGTGAGCGAAAAATCCCTCTCTCTCCCCATGAGCGAAAAATCCCTCCTCTCCCGTGAGCGAAAAATCCCTCCTGTCCCCGTGAGCGAAAACCTCCTCTCCTCTCCCCGTCCCGTGAGCGAAAAATCCCTCCTCTCCCCGTGAGCGAAAAATCCCTCTTCCCCGTGAGCGAAAAATCCCTCCTCCCCGTGAGCGAAAAATCCCTTCTCTCCCCGTGAGCGAAAAACTCCCTCCTCTCCCCGTGAGCGAAAAATCCTCCTCCCCTGAGAAAAATCCCTCCTTCCCCGTGAGCGAAAAATCCCTCCTCTCCCCGTGAGCGAAAATCCCTCTCTCCCGTGAGCGAAAATCCCTCCTCTCCCGTGAGCGAAAAATCCCTCCTCTCCCCGTGAGCGAAAAATCCCTCCTGTCCCCGTGAGCGAAAAATCCCTCCTGTCCCCGTGAGCGAAAACTCCCTCCTCTCCCCGTGAGCGAAAAATCCCTTCTCTCCCCGTGAGCGAAAAATCCCTCTCTCTCTCCGTGAGCGAAAAATCCCTCCTGTCCCCGTGAGCGAAAACTCCCTCCTCTCCCCGTGAGCGAAAAATTCCTTCTCTTCCCGTGAGCGAAAAATCCCTCCTGTCCCGTGAGCGAAAACTCCCTCCTCTCCCCGTGAGCGAAAAATCCCTCCTCTCCCCGTGAGCGAAAAATCCCTCCTTCCCGTGACAAAAATCCCTCCGTCCCGTGAGCGAAAACTCCCTCCTCTCCCGTGAGCAAAAACTCCCTCCTCTCCCCGTGAGCGAAAACTCCCTCCTCTCCCCGTGAGCGAAAAATCTCCTTCTCAGTCCCCGTGAGCGAAAAATCCCTCCTCTCCCCGTGAGCGAAAACTCCCTTCTCTCCCCATGAGCGAAAAATCCCTCCTGTCCCGTGAACGAAAAATCCCTCCTGTCCCCGTGAGCGAAAAATCCCTCCTCTCCCCGTGAGCGAAAAATCCCTCCTCTCCCCGTGAGCGAAAAATCTCTTCTCTCCCCGTGAGCGAAAAATCCCTCTGTCCCGTGAGACGAAAAATCCCTCCTGTCCCCGTGAGTGAAAACTCCCTCCTCTCCCCGTGAGCAAAAAATCTCTCTCCCCTTGAGCGAAAAATCCCTCCTGTCCCATGAGCGAAAAATCCCTCCTCTCCCCGTGAGCGAAAACTCCCTTCTCTCCCGGTGAGCGAAAAATGAATCCTGTCCCCGTGAGCGAAAACTTCCTCCTCTCCCCGTGAGCGAAAAATCCCTCTTCCCCGTGAGCACAAAATTCCTTCTGTCCCGTGAGCGAAAAATCCCTTCTCTCCCCGTGAGCTAAAACTCTGTCCTCTCCTCGTGAGCGAAAAATCTCTTCTCTCTCCGTGAGCAAAAACTCCCTCCTCTCCCATGAGCGAAAACTCCCTCCTTCCCCCTGAGAAAAATCCCTCCTCTCCCCATGAGCGAAATATCCCTTCTCTTCCCGTTATTGAAAAATCCATCCGGTCTCCGTGAGTGAAAACTCCCTCCTCTCCCCGTGAGCGAGAAATCCCTTCTCACCCCGTGAGCGAAAACTCCCTCCTCTTCCCGTGAGCGAAAAATCCCTCCTGTCCCCGTGAGCAAAAACTCCCTCCTCTCCCCGTGAGCAAAAAATTTCTCTCCCCTTGAGCGAAAAATCCCTCCTGTCCCATGAGCGATAAATCCCTCCTCTCCCTGTGAGCGAAAACTCTCTCCTCTTTCTGTGAGCGAAAAATCTCTTCTCTCCCTGTGAGCAAATACTCCCTCCTCTCTCCGTAAGCGAAAACTCCCTCCTCCCCCAGAGAAAAAAATCCCTCCTCTCCCCGTGAGCGCAAAATCCCTTCTCACCCCGTGAGCACAAAATCCTTCCTGTGTCGTGACCGAAAAATCCCTCCTCTCCCCATGATCGAAAAATCTCTCCTCTCCCCATAAGCGAAAAAACCTTCCTGTCCCTGTGAGCGAAAACTCCCTCCTCTCCCCGTGAGCGAAAAATCTCTTCTCTCCCCGTGAGGGAAAAATGCCTACTCTCCCCTTAAGCGAAACGTCCCTCCTCTCCACGTGAGCGAAAAATCCCTCTTCCCCGTGAGCACAAAATCCCTTCTGTCCCGTGAGCGAAAAATCCCTCCTGTCCCCATGAGCGAAAAATCCATCCTGTTCCCGTGAGCGAAAACTCCCTCCTCTTTCCGTGAGCGAAAAATCTCTTTTCTCTCTGTGAGCGAGAACTCCCTCCTCTCCCCGTGAGCGAGAAATCCATTCACAACCCGTGAACGAAAACTCCCTCCTCTCCCCGTGAGCGAAAACTCCCTCCTCTCCCCGTGAGCGAAAACTCCCTCCTCGCCCCATGAGCGAAAAATTCCTTCTCTTCCCGTTAGTGAAAAATCCATGCTGTCCCCGTGAGCGAAAGCTCCCTCCTCTCCCCGTGAGCGAGAAATCCATTCACAACCCGTGAGCGAAAACTCCCTCCTCTCCCCGTGAGCGAAAACTCCCTCCTCTCCCCTTGAGAGAAAAATACCTTCTCTCCCCATGAGCGAAAAATCCCTCCAGTCCCGGTGAGCGAAAACTCCTCTCCTCTCCCAGTGAGCGCAAAATGCCTTCTCTCCCCGTGAGCGAAAAATACCTCCTGTCCCGTGAACGAAAAATCCCTCCTGTCCCCGTGAGCGAAAAATCCCTCCTGTCCCCATGAGCGAAAACTCCCTCCTCTCCTCGTGAGTGAAAAATCCCTTCTCTACCTATTAGCGAAAAATCCCTTCTGTCCCGTGAGCGAAAAATCCCTCCTGTCCCCGTGAGCGTAAACTCCCTCCTCTCGCCGTGAGCGAAAAATCCCTCCTCTCCCCGTTAGCGAAAACTCCCTCCTCTCCCCGTCAGCGAAAAATCCTTCCTCTCCCCGTCAGCGAAAACTCCCTCCTCTTTCCGTGAGCGAAAAATCTCTTTTCTCTCTGTGAGCGAGAACTCCCTCCTCTCCCCGTGAGCGAGAAATCCATTCACAACCCGTGAGCGAAAACTCCCTCCTCTCCCCGTGAGCGAAAACTCCCTCCTCTCCCCGTGAGCGAAAACTCCCTCCTCGCCCCATGAGCGAAAAATTCCTTCTCTTCCCGTTAGTGAAAAATCCATGCTGTCCCCGTGAGCGAAAGCTCCCTCCTCTCCCCGTGAGCGAGAAATCCATTCACAACCCGTGAGCGAAAACTCCCTCCTCTCCCCTTGAGAGAAAAATACCTTCTCTCCCCATGAGCGAAAAATCCCTCCAGTCCCGGTGAGCGAAAACTCCTCTCCTCTCCCAGTGAGCGCAAAATGCCTTCTCTCCCCGTGAGCGAAAAATACCTCCTGTCCCGTGAACGAAAAATCCCTCCTGTCCCCGTGAGCGAAAAATCCCTCCTGTCCCCATGAGCGAAAACTCCCTCCTCTCCTCGTGAGTGAAAAATCCCTTCTCTACCTATTAGCGAAAAATCCCTTCTGTCCCGTGAGCGAAAAATCCCTCCTGTCCCCGTGAGCGTAAACTCCCTCCTCTCGCCGTGAGCGAAAAATCCCTCCTCTCCCCGTTAGCGAAAACTCCCTCCTCTCCCCGTCAGCGAAAAATCCTTCCTCTCCCCGTCAGCGAAAAATCCCTTCTCTCCCCATGAGCGAAAAATCTCCTCTCTCCCCATGAGCGAAAAATCCATCCTTTCCCCATGAGCGAAAACTCCCTGCTCTCCCCGTGAGCGAAAAATTCCTCCTCTCCCCGTGAGCGAAAACTTCCTCCTCTCCCCGTGAGCGAAAAATCCTTCCTCTCCCCGTGAGCGAAAAATCCATCCTGTCCCCGTGAGCGAAAACTCCTATCTCTCCCCGTGAGAGAAAAATCCCTCCAGTCTCCGTGAGCGAAAACTCCCTCCTCTCCCCGTGAGCGAAAAATGCCTTCTCTTCCGTGAGCGAAAAATACCTCCTATCCCGTGAACGAAAAATCCCTCCTGTCCCCGAGAGCGAAAAATCCCTCCTGTCACGTGAGCGAAAACTCCCCCCTCTCCCCGTGAGAGAAAACTCTCTACTCTCCCCGTGAGCGAAAAATCCCTTTCTCCCCATGAGTGCAAAATCCCTTCTGTTTCGTGAGCAAAAAATTCCTCCTCTCCCCGTGAGCAAAAAACCTTCTCTCCCCGTGAGCGAAAAATCCCTCCTGTCCTGTGAGCGAAAACTCCCTCCTCTTCCCGTGAGCGAAAACTCCCTTCTCTCCCCGTGAGCGAAAAATCCATCCTGTCCCCGTGAGCGAAAACTCCCTCCTCTCCCCGTGAGCGAAAAATCCCTCTGCCCCGTGCGCGCAAAATCCCTTCTGCCCGTGAGCAAAAAATCCCTTCTCTCTTCGTGGGCGAAAAATCCCTCCTGTCCCCGTGAGCGAAAAATCCATCCTGTCCCAGTGAGCGAAAACTCCCTCCTCTCCCCGTGAGCGAAAAATCCCTTCTCTCCCCGTGAGCGAAAAATCTCTTCTCTCCCCGTTAGCGAAAACTCCCTCCTCTCCCGTGAGCGAAAACTCCCTCCTTCCCCCTGAGAAAAATCCCTCCTCTCCCCATGAGCGAAATATCCCTTCTCTTCCCGTTATTGAAAAATCCATCCGGTCCCAGTGAGTGAAAACTCCCTCCTCTCACCGTGAGCGCAAAATCCCTCCTCTCCCCGTGAGCGCAAAATCCCTTATCTACCTGTGACCGAAAAATTCCTTCTCTTCCCGTTAGTAAAAAATCCATTCTGTCCCCGTGAGTGAAAACTCCCTCCTCTTCCCGTGAGCGAAAAATCCCTCCTGTCTCATGAGCGAAAAATCCCTCCTCTCCCTGTGACCGAAAACTCCCTCCTCGCCCCATGAGCGAAAAATTCCTTCTCTTCCCGTTAGTGAAAAATCCATACTGTCCCTGTGAGCGAAAGCTCCCTCCTCTCCCCGTGAGCGAGAAATCCATTCTCAACCCGTGAGCGAAAACTCCCTCCTCTCCCCGTGAGCGAAAACTCCCTCCTCTCCCCGTGAGCGAAAACTCCCTCCTCGCCCCATGAGCGAAAAATTCCTTCTCTTCCCGTTAGTGAAAAATCCATGCTGTCCCCGTGAGCGAAAGCTCCCTCCTCTCCCCGTGAGCGAGAAATCCATTCACAACCCGTGAGCGAGAACTCCCTCCTCTCTCCGTGAGCGAAAAATACCTCCTGTCCCGTGAACGAAAAATCCCTCCTGTCCCCGTGAGCGAAAAATCCCTCCTGTCCCCGTGAGCGAAAAGTCCCTCCTCTCCCCGTGAGCGAAAAATCAATACTCTCCCCATGAGCGAAAAATCCCTTCTCTTCCCGTTAGTGAAAAATCCATCCGGTCCCCGTGAGCGAAATCTCCCTCCTCTCCCCGTGAGCGAAAAATCGCTTCTGATCCCTTGAGCAAAAGATCCCTCCTTTGCTGTGAGCGAAAAATCTCTCCGCTCCCCATGAGCGAAAAATCAATCCTGTCCCCGTGAGCGAAAACTCCCTCCTCTTCCCGTGAGCGAAAAATCCCTCTCTTCCCCATGAGCGCAAAATTCGTTCTGTTCCGTGAGCAAAAAATTCCTCCTCTCTCCGTTTGCGAAAAATCGCTCCTCTCCCCGTGAGCGAAATCTTCCTCCTCTACCTGTAAACGAAAAATTCCTTCTCTCCCCGAGAGCGAAAAATCCCTTCTCTCCCCGTGAGCGAAAAATCCATCCTGTCCCCGTGAGCGAAAACTCCCTCCTCTCCCCGTGATCGAAAAATCCCTTCTCTCCCCGTGAGGGAAAAATCCCTCCTCTCCCCGTAAGCGAAACCTCCCTCCTCTCCCCGTGAGGGAAAAATCCCTCTTCCCCGTGAGCGCAAAATCCCTTCTGTCCCGTGAGCGAAAAATCCCTTCTCTCTCCGTGGGCGAAAAATCCCTCCTGTCCCCGTGAGCGAAAAATCCATCCTGTCCCCGTGAGCGAAAACTCCCTCCTCTTCCCGTGAGCGAAAAATCTCTTCTCTCCTCGTGAGCGAAAAATCTCTCCTGTCCCCGTGAGCGAAAAATCCCTCCTGTCCCCGAAAGCGAAAACTCCCTCTTCTCCCCGTGAGCGAAAACTCCTTTCTCTCCAAGTGAGCGAAATATCCCTCTTTTCCCGTGAGCGAAAAATCCCTCCTCTCCCCGTGAGCGAAAAATCTCTCCGCTCCCCGTGAGCGAAAAATCCCTCCTGTCCCCGTGAGCGAAAACTCCCTCCTCTCTCCGTGAGCGAAAACTCCTTTCACTAAAAGTGAGCGAAATATCCCTCTTGTCCCGTGAGCGAAAAATCCCTCCTCTCCCCGTGAGCGAAAAATCCCTCCTCTCCCCGTGAGCGAAAAATCCCTCCTGTCCCCGTGAGCGAAAACTCCCTCCTCTCTCCGTGAGCGAAAAATCTCTTCTCTCCCCGTGAGCGAAAAATCCCTCCTGTCCCGTGAGCGAAAAATTCCTCCTCTCCCCATGAGCGAAAACTCCCTCCTCTCTCCGTGAGCGAAAAATCTCTCTCCTCCCCATGAGCGAAAAATCCCTCCCCTTTTCGTGAGCGAAAAATCCCTCCTCTCCCCGTGAGCAAAAACTCCCTCCTCTCCCCGTGAGCGAAAAATCCCTTCTCTCCCCGTGAGCGAAAAATCCCTCCAGTCTTAGTGAGCGAAAACTCCCTCCTCTCCCCGTGAGCGAAAAATGCCTTCTCTCCCCGTGAGCGAAAAATACCTCCTGTCCCGTGAACGATAAATCCCTCCTGTCCCCGTGAGCGAAAAATCCCTCCTGTCCCCGTGAGCGAAAAGTCCCTCCTCTCCCCGTGAGCGAAAAATCACTACTCTCCCCGTGA
This sequence comes from Amblyomma americanum, assembly GCA_030143305.2. Classification (NCBI taxonomy): domain Eukaryota; kingdom Metazoa; phylum Arthropoda; class Arachnida; order Ixodida; family Ixodidae; genus Amblyomma; species Amblyomma americanum. The sequence continues at coordinate 62,333 of JARKHS020002996.1, forward strand.
GCAAAAAATCCCTTTTGTCCCTTGAGCGAAAAATCCCTCCTCTCCGTGTGAGCGAAAACTCCCTGCTCTCCCCGTGAGCGAAAAATCCCTTCTCATCCCTTGAGCAAAAGATCCCTCCTGTGCTGTGAGCGAAAAATCTCTCCGCTCCCCATGAGCGAAAAATCAATCCTGTCCCCGTGAGCGAAAACTCCCTCCTCTTCCCGTGAGCGAAAAATCCCTCTCTTCCCCATGAGCGCAAAATCCGTTCTGTTCTGTGAGCAAAAAATTCCTCCTCTCTCCGTTTGCGAAAAATCGCTCCTCTCCCCGTGAGCGAAATCTCCCTCCTCTCCCTGTAAACGAAAAATTCCTTCTCTCCCCGTGAGCGAAAAATCCCTTCTCTCCCCGTGAGCGAAAAATCCATCCTGTCCCCGTGAGCGAAAACTCCCTCCTCTCCCCGTGATCGAAAAATCCCTTCTCTTCCCATGAGGGAAAAATCCCTCCTCTCCCCGTAAGCGAAACCTCCCTCCTCTCCCTGTGAGGGAAAAATCCCTCCTCTCCCCGTGAGCGAAAACTCCCTCCTCTCCCCGTGAGCGAAAAATCCTTCCTCTCCCCGTCAGCAAAAAATCCCTTCTCTCCCCACGAGCGAAAAATCCATCCTGTCCCCATGAGCGAAAACTCCCTGCTCTCCCCGTGAGCGAAAAATTCCTTCTCTCCCCGTGAGCGATAACTATCTCGTCTCCCTGTGAGCGAAAATCTCTTCTCTCCCCTTGACCGAACACTCCCTCCTCTCCCCGTAAGCGAAAACAACCTCCTCCCCCAGAGAAAAAACTCCCTCCTCTCACCGTGAGCGAAAAATCTCTTCTCTCCCCGTGAGCGAAAAATCCTTTCTGTCCCCTTGAGCGAAAACTCCCTCCTCTCACCGTGAGCGAAAAATCTCTTCTCTCCCCGTGAGCGAAAAATCCCTCCTGTCCCGTGAGCGAAAAGTCCCTCCTCTCCCCGTGAGCGAAAACTTCCTTCTCTCCCCGTGAGCGTAAAATCCATCCTGTCCCCGTGAGCGAAAACTCCCTCCTCTCCCCGTGATCAAAAAATCTCTTCTCTCCCCGTGAGGAAAAAATTCCTCCTCTCCCCGTAAGCGAAACCTCCCTCCTCTCCCTGTGAGAGAAAAATCCCTCTTCCCCGTGAGCGCAAAATCCCTTCTGTCCCGTGAGCGAAAAATCCCTTCTCTCTCCGTGGGCGAAAAATCCCTTCTGTCCCCGTGAGCGAAAACTCTCTCCTCTCCCGTGAGCGAAAACTTCCTCCTCTTCCCTGAGAATAATCCCTCCTCTCCCCGTGAGCGAAAACTCCGTCCTCTCCCCGTCAGCGAAAAATCTCTCCTGACCCCGTGAGCGAAAAATCCCTCCTGTCCCCGAAAGCGAAAACTCCCTCCTCTCGCCGTGAGCGAAAACTCCCTTCTCTCCAAGTGAGAGAAATATCCCACTTGTCCCGTGAGCGAAAAATCTCTCCTCTCCCCGTGAGCGAAAAATCCCTCCTGTCCCCGTGAGCGAAAAATCCCTCCTCTCCCCGTGAGCAAAAAATCCCTTCTCTCTAAGTGAGCGAAATATCCCTCTTGTCCCGTGAGCGAAAATTCCCTCCTCTCCCCGTGAGCGAAAAATCCCTACTGTCCCCGTGAGCGAAAAATCCCTCCTCTCCCCGTGAGCGAAAAATCCCTCCTGTCCCCGTGAGCGAAAACTCCCTCGTCTCTCCGTGAGCGAAAAATCTCTTCTCTCCCCGTGAGCGAAAAATCCCTCCTGTCCCGTGAGCGAAAAATTCCTCCTCTCCCCATGAGCGAAAACTCCCTCCTCTCTCCGTGAGCGAAAAATCTCTCCCCTCCCCGTGAGCGAACAATCCCTCCCCTCCCCGTGAGCGAAAAATCTCTCTCCCCTTGAGCGAAAAATCCCTCCTGTCCCATGAGCAAAAAATCCCTCCTCTCCCTGTGACCGAAAACTCCCTCCTCGCCCCATGAGCAAACAATTCCTTCTCTTCCCGTTAGTGAAAAATCCATGCGGTCCCCGTGAGCGAAAACTCCCTCCTCTCCCCGTGAGCGAGAAATCTCTTCTCACCCCGTGAGCGAAAACTCCCTCCTCTCCCCGTGAGCGAAAACTCCCTCCTCTCCCCGTGAGCCAAAAATACTTTCACTCTCCGTGAGCGAAAAATCCCTCCAGTCCCTGTGAGCGAAAACTCCCTCCTGTCCCCGTGAGCGTAAACTCCCTCCTCTCGCCGTGAGCGAAAAATCTCTTTTCTCCCCGTGAACGAAAAATCCCTCTTGTGCCGTGGGCGAAAAATCCCTCCCCTCCCCGTGAGCGAAAACTCCCTCCTCTCCCCGTGAGCGAAAAATCCTTCCTGTCCCCGTCAGCAAAAAATCCCTTCTCTCCCCATGAGCGAAAAATCCATCCTGTCCCCATGAGCGAAAACTCCCTGCTCTCCGCGTGAGCGAAAAATTCCTTCTCTCCCCGTGAGCGAAAACAACCTCCTCCCCCAGAGAAAAAACTCCCTCCTCTCACCGTGAGCGAAAAATCTCTTCTCTCCCCATGAGCGAAAAATCCTTTCTGTCCCCTTGAGCGAAAACTCCCTCCTCTCACCGTGGGCGAAAAGTCTCTTCTCTCCCCGTGAGCGAAAAATCCCTCCTGTCCCGTGAGCGAAAAGTCCCTCCTCTTCCCGTGAGCGAAAAATCCCTCTTCCCCGTGAGCGCAAAATCCCTTCTGTCCCGTGAGCGAAAAATCCCTTCTCTCTCCGTGGGCGAAAAATCCCTCCTGTCCCCGTGAGCGAAAACTCCCTCCTCTCCCCGTGAGCGAAAAATCTCTTCTCTCCGCGTGAGCGAGAACTCTCTCCTCTCCCCGTGAGCGAAAAATCTCTTCTCTCCCCGTGAGCGAAAACTCTCCTCTCCCGTGAGCGAAAACTTCCTCCTCTTAACTGAGAATAATCCCTCCTCTCCCCGTGAGCGAAAAGTCCGTCCTCTCCCCGTCAGCGAAAAATCTCTCCTGTCCCCGTGAGCGAAAAATCCCTCCTGTCCCCGAAAGCGAAAACTCCCTCCTCTCGCCGTGAGCGAAAACTCCCTTCTCTACATGTGAGCGAAATATCACTCTTGTCCCGTGAGCGAAAAATCTCTCCTCTCCCCGTGAGCGAAAAATCACTCCTGTCCCCGTGAGCGAAAAATTCCTCCTCTCCCCGTGAGCGAAATATCCCTCCTGTCCCCGTGAGCGAAAACTCCCTCTTCTCTCCGTGAGCGAAAATCTCTTCTCTCCCCGTGAGCGAAAAATCCCTCCTGTCCCGTGAGCGAAAAATTCCTCCTCTCCCCATGAGCGAGAAACTCCCTCCTCTCTCCGTGAGCGAAAAATCTCTCCCCTCCCCGTGAGCGAAAAATTCCTCCCCTCCCCGTGAGCGATAAATCCCTCCTCTCCCCGTGAGCGAAAACTCCCTCCTCTCCCCGTGAGCGAAAAATGCCTTCTCTCCCCGTGAGCGAAAAATGCCTTCTCTCCCCGTGAGCGAAAAATACCTCCTGTCCCGTGGACGAAAAATTCCTCCTGTCCCCGTGAGCGAAAAATCCCTCCTGTCCCCGTGAGCGAAAAGTCCCTCCTCTCCCCGTGAGCGAAAAATCACTACTCTCCCCGTGAGCGAAAAATCCCTTTTGTCCCTTGAGCGAAAAATCCCTCCTCTCCATGTGAGCGAAAACTCCCTGCTCTCCCCATGAGCGAAAAATTCCTTCTCTTCCCGTTAGTGAAAAATCCATACGGTCCCCGTGAGCGAAAACTCCCTCCTCTCCCCGTGAGCGAAAAATCCCTTCTCATCCCTTGAGCAAAAGATCCCTCCTGTGCTGTGAGCGAAAAATCTCTCCGCTCCCCATGAGCGAAAAATCAATCCTGTCCCCATGAGCGAAAACTCCCTCCTCTTTCCGTGAGCGAAAAATCCCTCTCTTCCCCATGAGCGCAAAATCCATTCTGTTCTGTGAGCAAAAAATTCCTCCTCTCTTCGTTTGCGAAAAATCGCTCCTCTCCCCGTGAGCGAAATCTCCCTCCTCTCCCTGTAAACGAAAAATTCCTTCTCTCCCCGTGAGCGAAAAATCTCTTCTCTCCCCGTGAGCGAAAAATCCATCCTGTCCCCGTGAGCGAAAACTCCCTCCTCTCCCCGTGATCGAAAAATCCCTTCTCTTCCCGTGAGGAAAAAATCCCTCCCCTCCCCGTAAGCGAAACCTCCCTCCTCTCCCTGTGAGGGAAAAATCCCTCTTCCCCGTGAGCGCAAAATCCCTTCTGTCCCGTGAGCGAAAAATCCCTTCTCTCTCCGTGGGCGAAAAATCCCTCCCCTCCCCGTGAGCGAAAAATCTCTCCTCTCCCCGTGAGCGAAAACTCCCTCCTCTCCCCGTGAGCGAAAAATCCCTTCTCTCCCCGTGAGCGAAAACTTCCTCCTCTCCCCTGAGAATAATCCCTCCTCTCCCCGTGAGCGAAAACTCCGTCCTCTCCCCGTCAGGGAAAAATCTCTCCTGTCCCCGTGAGCGAAAAATCCCTCCTGTCCCCGAAAGCGAAAACTCCCTCCTCTCCCCGTGAGCGAAAACTCCCTTCTCTCCAAGTGAGCGAAATATCCCTCTTCTCCCGTGAGCGAAAATTCCCTCCTCTCCCCGTGAGCGAAAAATCCCTCCTGTCCCCGTGAGCGAAAAATCCCTCCTCTCCCCGTGAGCGAAAAATCCCTCCTCTCACCGCAAGCGAAACCTCCCTCCTCTCCCCGTGAGAGAAAAATCCCTCTTCCCCGTGAGCGCAAAATCCCTTCTGTCCCGTGAGCGAAAAATCCCTTCTCTCTCCGTGGGCGAAAAATCCCTCCTGTCCCCGTGAGCGAAAAATCCATCCTGTCCCCGTGAGCGAAAACTCCCTCCTCTCCCAGTGAGCGAAAAATCTCTTCTCTCCCCGTGAGCGAGAACTCTCTCCTCTCCCCGTGAGCGAAAAATCTCTTCTCTCCCCGTGAGCGAAAACTCTCTCCTCTCCCGTGAGCGAAAACTTCCTCCTCTTAACTGAGAATAATCCCTCCTCTCCCCGTGAGCGAAAACTCCGTCCTCTCCCCGTCAGCGAAAAATCTCTCCTGTCCCCGTGAGCGAAAAATCCCTCCTGTCCCCGAAAGCGAAAACTCCCTCCTCTCGCCGTGAGCGAAAAATCCCTCCTGTCCCCGTGAGCGAAACCTCCCTCTTCTCTCCGTGAGCGAAAAATCTCTTCTCTCCCCGTGAGCGAAAAATCCCTCCTGTCCCGTGAGCGAAAAATTCCTCCTCTCCCCATGAGCGAAAACTCCCTCCTCTCTCCGTAAGCGAAAAATCTCTCCCCTTCCCGTGAGCGAAAAATCCCTCCCCTCCCCGTGAGCGAAAAATCCCTCCTCTCCCCGTGAGCGAAAACTCCTTCCTCTCCCCGTGAGCGAAAAATGCCTTCTCTCCCCGTGAGCGAAAAATACCTCCTGTCCCGTGAACGAAAAATCCCTCCTGTCCCCGTGAGCGAAAAATCCCTCCTGTCCCCGTGAGCGAAAAGTCCCTCCTCTCCCCGTGAGCGAAAAATTACTACTCTCCCCGTGAGCGAAAAATCCCTTTTGTCCCTTGAGCGAAAACTCCCTGCTCTCTCCATGAGCGAAAAATCCCTTCTCTTCCCGTTAGTGAAAAATCCATCCGGTCCCCGTGAGCGAAAACTCCCTCCTCTCCCCGTGAGCGAAAAATCCCTCCAGTCTCCGTGAGCGAAAACTCCCTCCTCTCCCCGTGAGCGAAAAATGCCTTCTCTCCCCGTGAGCGAAAAATACCTCCTGTCCCGTGAACGAAAAATCCCTCCTGTCCCCGTGAGCGAAAAATCCCTCCTGTCCCCGTGAGCGAAAAGTCCCTCCTCTCCCCGTGAGCGAAAAATCCCTTTTGTCTCTTGAGCGAAAAATCCCTCCTCTCCGTGTGAGCGAAAACTCCCTGCTCTCCCCATGAGCGAAAAATCCCTTCTCTTCCCGTTAGTGAAAAATCCATCCGGTCCCCGTGAGCGAAAACTCCCTCCTCTCCCCGTGAGCGAAAAATCCCTTCTCATCCCTTGAGCAAAAGATCCCTCCTGTGCTGTGAGCGAAAAATCTCTCCGCTCCCCATGAGCGAAAAATCAATCCTGTCCCCGTGAGCGAAAACTCCCTCCTCTTCCCGTGAGCGAAAAATCCCTCTCTTCCCCATGAGCGCAAAATCCGTTCTGTTCTGTGAGCAAAAAATTCCTCCTCTCTCCGTTTGCGAAAAGTCGCTCCTCTCCCCGTGAGCGAAATCTCCCTCCTCTCCCTGTAAACGAAAAATTCCTTCTCTCCCCGTGAGCGAAAAATCCCTCCTCTCCCCGTGATCGAAAAATTCCTTCTCTTCCCGTGAGGGAAAATCCCTCCTCTCCCCGTAAGCGAAACCTCCCTCCTCTCCCTGTGAGGGAAAAATCCCTCTTCCCCGTGAGCGCAAAATCCCTTCTGTCCCGTGAGCGCAAAATCTCTTCTCTCTCCGTGGGCGAAACCTCCCTCCTCTCCCTGTGAGGGAAAAATCCCTCTTCCCCGTGAGCGCAAAATCCCTTCTGTCCCGTGAGCGAAAAATCTCTTCTCTCTCCGTGGGCGAAAAATCCCTCCCCTCCCCGTAAGCGAAAACTCCCTCCTTCCCCAGAGAAAAAAATCCCTCCTCTCCCCGTGACAGAAAAATCCCTTCTCACCCCGTCAGCACAAAATCCCTCCTGTGCCGTGACCAAAAAATCCCTCCTCTCCCCTTGATCGAAAAATCCCTCCTCTTCCCGTAAGCGAAAAATCCCTCCTGTCCCCGAAAGCGAAAACTCCCTTCTCTCTCGGTGAGCTAAAACTCCCTTCTCTCCAAGTGAGCGAAATATCCCTCCTGTCCCGTGAGCGAAAAATCCCTCCCCTCCTCGTGAGCCAAAAATCCCTCCTGTCTCCGTGAGCGAAAATTCCCTCCTCTCCCCGTGAGCGAAAAATCTCTTCTCTTCTGTGAGCAAAAAACCTCTCCTGTGCCGTGAGCGAAAAATCCCTCATCTCCCCGTGCGCGAAAAATCTCTCCTCTCCCCGTACGCCAAAAATCCTTCCTGTCCGCGTGAGCGAAAACTTTCTCCTCTCCCCGTGAGCGAAAAATCTCTTCTCTATCCGTGAGCGAAAAATCCCTCCTGTCCCGTGAGCGAAAAACTCCTCCTCTCCCTGTGAGCGAAAACTCTCTCCTCTCCCCGTGAGCGAAAAATTCCTTCTCTTCCCGTTAGTGAAAAATCCATCCTGTCCCCGTGAGCGAAAACTCCCTCCTCTCCCCGTGAGCGAAAAATCCTTCCGGTCCCCGTGAGCGAAAAATCCCTCTTCTCCCCGTGAGCGAAAACTCCGTCCTCTCTCCGTGAGCGAAAAATTTCTTCTCTCCCCGTGAGCGAAAAATCCCTCCTGTCCCGTGAGCGAAAAATCCCTCCAGTCCCCGTGATAGAGAACTCCCTCCTCCCCCCGTGAGCGAAAAATTTCTTCTCTTCCCGTGAGCGAAAAATACCTCCTGTCCTGTGACCGAAAAATCCCTCCCCTTCCCGTGAGCGAAAAATTCCTCCTGTCCCCGTGATCGAAAAATCCCTTCTGTCCCCGTGAGCGAACACTCCCTCGTCTCGCCGTGAGCAAAAACTCCCTCCTCTCCCCGTCAGCGAAAAATCCCTCCTGTCCCCGTGAGCGAAAAATCCCTCCTGTCCCCGAAAGCGAAAACTCCCTCCTCTCCCCTGAGAATAATCCCTCCTCTCCCCGTGAGCGAAAACTCCGTCCTCTCCCCGTCAGCGAAAAATCTCTCCTGTCCCCGTGAGCGAAAAATCCCTCCTGTCCCCGAAAGCGAAAAATCCCTCCTGTCCCCGTGAGCGAAAACTACCTTCTCTCTCCGTGAGCGAAAAATCTCTTCTCTCCCCGTGAGCGAAAAATCCCTCCTGTCCCGTGAGCGAAAAATTCCTCCTCTCCCCATGAGCGAAAACTCCCTCCTCTCTCCGTGAGCGAAAAATTTCTCCCCTCCCCGTGAGCGAACAATCCCTCCCCTCCCCGTGGGCGAAAAATCCCTCCTCTCCCCGTGAGCGAAAACTCCCTCCTCTCCCCTTGAGCGAAAAATCCCTTCTCTCCCCGTGAGCGAAAAATCTCTCCAGTCTCCGCGCGCAAAAACTCCCTCCTCTCCCCGTGAGCGAAAAATCCCTCCAGTCTCCGTGAGCGAAAACTCCCTCCTCTCCCCGTGAGCGAAAAATCTCTCCCCTCCCCGTGGGCGAAAAATCCCTCCTGTCCCGTGAGCGAAAAATTCCTCCTCTCCCCATGAGCGAAAACTCCCTCCTCTCTCCGTGAGCGAAAAATCTCTCCCCTCCCCGTGAGCGAACAATCCCTCCCCTCCCCGTGAGCGAAAACTCCCTCCTCTCCCCGTGAGCGAAAACTCCCTCCTCTCCCCTTGAGCGAAAACTCCCTTCTCTCCAAGTGAGCGAAATATCCCTCTTGTCCCGTGAGCGAAAAATCGCTCCTCTCCCCGTGAGCGGAAAATCCCTCCTGTCCCCGTGAGCGAAAAATCCCTCCTCTCCCCGTCAGCGAAAAATCCCTCCTGTCCCCGTGAGCGAAAACTCCCTCCTCTCTCAGTGAGCGAAAAATCTCTTCTCTCCCCGTGAGCGAAAAATCCCTCCTGTCCCGTGAGCGAAAAATTCCTCCTCTCCCCATGAGCGAAAACTCCCTCCTCTCCCCGTGAGCGAAAAATCCCTTCTCTCCCCGTGAGCGAAAAACCCCTCCAGTCTCCGTGAGCGAAAACTCCCTCCTCTCCCCGTGAGCGAAAAATGCCTTCTCTCCCCGTGAGCGAAAAATACCTCCTGTCCCGTGAACGAAAAATCCCTCCTGTCCCCGTGAGCGAAAAATCCCTCCTGTCCCCGTGAGCGAAAAGTCCCTCCTCTCCCCGTGAGCGAAAAATCAATACTCTCCCCATGAGCGAAAAATCCCTTCTCTTCCCGTTAGTGAAAAATCCATCCGGTCCCCGTGAGCGAAATCTCCCTCCTCTCCCCGTGAGCGAAAAATCGCTTCTGATCCCTTGAGCAAAAGATCCCTCCTTTGCTGTGAGCGAAAAATCTCTCCGCTCCCCATGAGCGAAAAATCAATCCTGTCCCCGTGAGCGAAAACTCCCTCCTCTTCCCGTGAGCGAAAAATCCCTCTCTTCCCCATGAGCGCAAAATTCGTTCTGTTCCGTGAGCAAAAAATTCCTCCTCTCTCCGTTTGCGAAAAATCGCTCCTCTCCCCGTGAGCGAAATCTTCCTCCTCTACCTGTAAACGAAAAATTCCTTCTCTCCCCGAGAGCGAAAAATCCCTTCTCTCCCCGTGAGCGAAAAATCCATCCTGTCCCCGTGAGCGAAAACTCCCTCCTCTCCCCGTGATCGAAAAATCCCTTCTCTCTCCGTGAGGGAAAAATCCCTCCTCTCCCCGTAAGCGAAACCTCCCTCCTCTCCCCGTGAGGGAAAAATCCCTCTTCCCCGTGAGCGCAAAATCCCTTCTGTCCCGTGAGCGAAAAATCCCTTCTCTCTCCGTGGGCGAAAAATCCCTCCTGTCCCCGTGAGCGAAAAATCCATCCTGTCCCCGTGAGCGAAAACTCCCTCCTCTTCCCGTGAGCGAAAAATCTCTTCTCTCCTCGTGAGCGAAAAATCTCTCCTGTCCCCGTGAGCGAAAAATCCCTCCTGTCCCCGAAAGCGAAAACTCCCTCTTCTCCCCGTGAGCGAAAACTCCTTTCTCTCCAAGTGAGCGAAATATCCCTCTTTTCCCGTGAGCGAAAAATCCCTCCTCTCCCCGTGAGCGAAAAATCTCTCCGCTCCCCGTGAGCGAAAAATCCCTCCTGTCCCCGTGAGCGAAAACTCCCTCCTCTCTCCGTGAGCGAAAACTCCTTTCACTAAAAGTGAGCGAAATATCCCTCTTGTCCCGTGAGCGAAAAATCCCTCCTCTCCCCGTGAGCGAAAAATCCCTCCTCTCCCCGTGAGCGAAAAATCCCTCCTGTCCCCGTGAGCGAAAACTCCCTCCTCTCTCCGTGAGCGAAAAATCTCTTCTCTCCCCGTGAGCGAAAAATCCCTCCTGTCCCGTGAGCGAAAAATTCCTCCTCTCCCCATGAGCGAAAACTCCCTCCTCTCTCCGTGAGCGAAAAATCTCTCTCCTCCCCATGAGCGAAAAATCCCTCCCCTTTTCGTGAGCGAAAAATCCCTCCTCTCCCCGTGAGCAAAAACTCCCTCCTCTCCCCGTGAGCGAAAAATCCCTTCTCTCCCCGTGAGCGAAAAATCCCTCCAGTCTTAGTGAGCGAAAACTCCCTCCTCTCCCCGTGAGCGAAAAATGCCTTCTCTCCCCGTGAGCGAAAAATACCTCCTGTCCCGTGAACGATAAATCCCTCCTGTCCCCGTGAGCGAAAAATCCCTCCTGTCCCCGTGAGCGAAAAGTCCCTCCTCTCCCCGTGAGCGAAAAATCACTACTCTCCCCGTGAGCAAAAAATCCCTTTTGTCCCTTGAGCGAAAAATCCCTCCTCTCCGTGTGAGCGAAAACTCCCTCCTCTCCCCATGAGCGAAAAATCCCTTCTCTTCCCGTTAGTGAAAAATCCATCCGGTCCCCGTGAGCGAAAACTCCCTCCTCTCCCCGTGAGCGAAAAATCCCTTCTCATCCCTTGAGCAAAAGATCCCTCCTGTGCTGTGAGCGAAAAATCTCTCCGCTCCCCATGAGCGAAAAATCCATCCGGTCCCCGTGAGCCAAAACTCCCTCCTCTCCCCGCGAGCGAAAAATCTCTTCTCTCCCAGTGAGCGAAAACTCTCTCCTCTCCCTGTGAGCGAAAAATCTCTTCTCTCCCCGTGGGCGAATACTCCCTCCTCTCCCCGTATGCGAAAACTCCTTCCTGTCCCCGTGAGCGAAAACTCCCTCCTCTCCCCGTGAGCGAAAAATCCCTTCTCTACCCGTGAGCGAAAACCCTCTCCTCTCCTCGTGAGCGAAAAATCTCTTCTCTCCCCGTGAGCGAAAATTCCCTCCTCTCCCGTGAGCGAAAACTCTCTCCTTCCCCCTGAGAAAAATCCCTCCTCTCCCCATGAGCGAAATATCTCTTCTCTTCCCGTTATTGAAAAATCCATCCGGTCTCCATGAGTGAAAACTCCCTCCTCTCCCCGTTAGCGAAAAATCTCTCCTCTCCCTGTGACCGAAAACTCCCTTCTCTCCCCATGAGCGAAAAAACCCTTCTCTTCCCGTTAGTGAAAAATCCATGCTGTCGCCGTGAGCGCAAACTCCCTCCTCTCCCCGTGAGCGAGAAATCCCTTCTCACCCCGTGAGCGAAAAATCTCTTCTCTCCCCGTGAGCGAAAAATTCCTCCCCTCCCCGTGAGCGAAAAATCCCTCCTCTCCCCGTGAGCGAAAACTCCCTCCTCTCCCCGTGAGCGAAAAATCCCTTCTCTCCCCGTGAGCGAAAAATCCCTCCAGTCTCCGTGAGCGAAAACTCCCTCCTCTCCCCGTGAGCGAGAAATCCCTTCTCACCCCGTGAGCGAAAAATCCCTTCTCTCCCCGTGAGCGAAAAATCCATCCGGTCCCCATGAGCGAAAACTCCCTCCTCTCCCCGCGAGCGAAAAATCCCTTCTCTCCCTGTGAGCGAAAACTCTCTCCTCTCCCTGTGAGGGAAAAATCTCTTCTCTCCCCGTGAGCGAATACTCCCTCCTCTCCCCGTATGCGAAAACTCCCTCCTCCCCCAGTGAAAAAAATCCCTCCTCTCCCCGTGAGCGAAAACTACCTTCTCACCCCGTGAGCACAAAATCCCTCCTGTGCCGTGACCGGAAAATCCCTCCTCTCCCCGTGATCGAAAAATCCCACCTCTCCCCGTAAGCGAAAAATCCTTCCTGTCCCCGTGCGCGAAAACTCCCTCCTCTCCCCGTGAGCGAAAAATTCCTCTTCCCCGTGAGCACAAAATCCCTTCTGTCCCGTGAGCGAAAAATCCCTTGCCTCTCCGTGGGCGAAAAATCTCTCCTGTCCCCGTGAGCGAAAAATCCATCCTGTCCCCGTGAGCGAAAACTCCCTCCTCTCCCCGTGAGCGAAAAATCCCTTCTCTACCCGTGAACGAAAACCCTCTCCTCTCCTCGTGAGCGAAAAATCTCTTCTCTCCCCGTGAGCGAAAACTCCCTCCTCTCCCGTGAGCGAAAACTCCCTCCTCTCCCCATGAGCGAAATATCCCTTCTCTTCCCGTTATTGAAAAATCCATGCTGTCCCCGTGAGCGAAAACTCCCTCCTCTCAACTTGAGCGAGAAATTCTTCTCACCCCGTGAGCGAAAACTCCCTCCTCTTCCCGTGAGCGAAAAATCCCTTCTCTTCCCGTTAGTAAAAAATCCATTCTGTCCCCATGAGTGAAAACTCCCTCCTCTCCCCGTGAGCGAAAAATCCCTCCTGTCCCCGTGAGCGAAACCTCTCTCCTCTCCCCGTGAGCAAAAAATCTCTCTCCCCGTGAGCGAAAAATCCCTCCTGTCTCATGAGCGAAAAATCCCTCCTCTCCCTGTGACGGAAAACTCCCTCCTCGCCCCATGAGCGAAAAATTCCTTCTCTTCCCGTTAGTGAAAAATCCATACTGTCCCTGTGAGCGAAAGCTCCCTCCTCTCCCCGTGAGCGAGAAATCCATTCTCAACCCGTGAGCGAAAACTCCCTCCTCTCCCCGTGAGCGAAAACTCCCTCCTCTCCCCGTGAGCGAAAACTCCCTCCTCTCCCCGCGAGCGAAAAATCCCTTCTCTCCCCGTGAGCGAAAACTCTCTCCTCTCACTGTGAGGGAAAAATCTCTTCTCTCCCCGTGAGCGAATACTCCCTCCTCTCCCCGTATGCGAAAACTCCCTCCTCCCCACTGAAAAAAATCCCTCCTCTCCCCGTGAGCGAAAACTACCTTCTCACCCCGTGAGCACAAAATCCCTCCTGTGCCGTGACCGGAAAATCCCTCCTCTCCCCGTGAGCGAAAAATTCCTCTTCCCCGTGAGCACAAAATCCCTTCTGTCCCGTGAGCGAAAAATCCCTTGCCTCTCCGTGGGCGAAAAATCTCTCCTGCCCCCTTGAGCGAAAAATCCATCCTGTCCCCGTGAGCGAAAACTCCCTCCTCTCCCCGTGAGCGAAAAATCCCTTCTCTACCCGTGAGCGAAAACCCTCTCCTCTCCTCGTGAGCGAAAAATCTCTTCTCTCCCCGTGAGCGAAAACTCCCTCCTCTCCCGTGAGCGAAAACTCCCTCCTCTCCCCATGAGCGAAATATCCCTTCTCTTCCCGTTATTGAAAAATCCATGCTGTCCCCGTGAGCGAAAACTCCCTCCTCTCCCCTTGAGCGAAAAATTTCTCTCCCCGTGAGCGAAAAATCCCTCCTGTCTCATGAGCGAAACCTCCCTCCTCTCCCCGTGAGCGAAAAATCTCTCCTGTCCCCGTGAGCGAAAAATCCCTCCTGTCCCCGAAAGCGAAAACTCCCTCCTCTCCCCGTGAGCGAAAACTCCCTTCTCTCCAAGTGAGCGAAATATCCCTCTTGTCCCGTGAGCGAAAAATCGCTCCTCTCCCCGTGAGCGAAAAATCCCTCCTGTCCCCGTGAGCGAAAAATCCCTCCTCTCCCCGTGAGCGAAAAATCCCTCCTGTCCCCGTGAGCGAAAACTCCCTCCTCTCTCGGTGAGCGAAAAATCTCTTCTCTCCCCGTGAGCGAAAAATCCCTCCTCTCCCGTGAGCGAAAAATTCCTCCTCCCCCCATGAGCGAAAACTCCCTCCTCTCTCCGTGAGCGAAAAATCTCTCCCCTCCCCGTGAGCGAACAATCCCTCCCCTCCCCGTGAGCGAAAAATCCCTCCTCTCCCCGTGAGCGAAAACTCCCTACTCTCCCCTTGAGCGAAAAATCCCTTCTCTCCCCGTGAGCGAAAAATCCCTCCAGTCTCCGTGAGCGAAAACTCCCTCCTCTCCCCGTGAGCGAAAAATGCCTTCTCTCCCCGTGAGCGAAAAATACCTCCTGTCCCCGTGAGCGAAAAATCCCTCCTGTCCCCGTGAGCGAAAAGTCCCTCCTCTCCCCGTGAGCGGAAAATCACTACTCTCCCCGTGAGCGAAAAATCCCTTTTGTCCCTTGAGCGAAAAATCCCTCCTCTCCGTGTGAGCGAAAACTCCCTGCTCTCCCCATGAGCGAAAAATCCCTTCTCTTCCCGTTAGTGAAAAATCCATCCGGTCCCCGTGAGCGAAAAATCTCTCCGCTCCCCGTGAGCGAAAAATCCCTCCTGTCCCCGTGAGCGAAAACTCCCTCCTCTCTCCGTGAGCGAAAACTCCTTTCTCTCCAAGTGAGCGAAATATCCCTCTTGTCCCGTGAGCGAAAAATCCCTTCTCTCCCCGTGAGCGAAAAATCCCTCCAGTCTTAGTGAGCGAAAACTCCCTCCTCTCCCCGTGAGCGAAAAATGCCTTCTCTCCCCGTGAGCGAAAAATACCTCCTGTCCCGTGAACGAAAAATCCCTCCTGTCCCCGTGAGCGAAAAATCCCTCCTGTCCCCGTGAGCGAAAAGTCCCTCCTCTCCCCGTGAGCGAAAAATCACTACTCTCCCCGTGAGCAAAAAATCCCTTTTGTCCCTTGAGCGAAAAATCCCTCCTCTCCGTGTGAGCGAAAAATCTCTTCTCTTCCCGTTAGTGAAAAATCCATCCGGTCCCCGTGAGCGAAAACTCCCTCCTCTCCCCGTGAGCGAAAAATCCCTTCTCATCCCTTGAGCAAAAGATCCCTCCTGTGCTGTGAGCGAAAAATCTCTCCGCTCCCCATGAGCGAAAAATCAATCCTGACCCCGTGAGCGAAAACTCCCTCCTCTTCCCGTGAGCGAAAAATCCCTCTCTTCCCCATGAGCGCAAAATCCGTTCTGTTCTGTGAGCAAAAAATTCCTCCTCTCTCCGTTTGCGAAAAATCGCTCCTCTCCCCGTGAGCGAAATCTCCCTCATCTCCCTGTAAACGAAAAATTCCTTCTCTCCCCGTCAGCGAAAAATCCCTTCTCTCCCCGTGAGTGAAAAATCCATCCTGTCCCCGTGAGCGAAAACTCCCTCCTCTCCCCGTGATCGAAAAATCCCTTCTCTCCCCGTGAGGGAAAAATCCCTCCTCTCCCCGTAAGCGAAACCTCCCTCCTCTCCTTGTGAGGGAAAAATCCCTCTTCCCCGTGAGCGAAAAATCCCTTCTCTCTCCGTGGGCGAAAAATCCCTCCTGTCCCCGTGAGCGAGAAATCCATCCTGTCCCCGTGAGCGAAAACTCCCTCCTCTCCCCGTGAGCGAAAAATCTCCTCTCTCCCCGTGAGCGAGAACTCTCTCCTCTCCCCGTGAGCAAAAAATCTCTTCTCTCCCCGTGAGTGAGAACTCTCTCCTCTCCCGTGAGCGAAAACTTCCTCCTCTCCCCGTGAGCGAAAACTCCGTCCTCTCCCCGTCAGCGAAAAATCTCTCCTGTCCCCGTGAGCGAAAAATCCCTCCTGTCCCCGAAAGCGAAAACTCTCTCCTCTCCCCGTGAGCGAAAACTCCCTCCTCTCCCCGTGAGCGAAATATCCCTCCTGTCCCAGTGAGCGAAAAATCCCTCCTCTCCCCGTGAGCGAAAAATCCCTCCTGTCCCCGTGAGCGAAAGCTCCCTCCTCTCTCCGTGAGCGAAAAATCTCTTCTCTCCCCGTGAGCGAAAAATCCATCCTGTCCCGTGAGCAAAAAATTCCTCCTCTCCCCATGAGCGACAACTCCCTCCTCTCTCCGTGAGCGAAAAATCTCTCCCCTCCCCGTGAGCGAAAAATCCCTCCCCTCCCCGTGAGCGAAAAATCCCTCCTCTCCCCGTGAGCGAAAACTCCCTCCTCTCCCCGTGAGCGAAAAATCCCTTCTCTCCCCGTGAGCGAAAAATCCCTCCAGTCTCCGTGAGCGAAAACTCCCTCCTCTCCCCGTGAGCGAAAAATGCCTTCTCTCCCCGTGAGCGAAAAATACCTCCTGTCCCGTGAACGAAAAATCCCTCCTGTCCCCGTGAGCGAAAAATCTCTCCTGTCCCCGTGAGCGAAAAGTCCCTCCTCTCCCCGTGAGCGAAAAATCACTACTCTCCCCGTGAGCGAAAAATCCCTTTTGTCCCTTGAGCGAAAAATCCCTCCTCTCCATGTGAGCGAAAACTCCCTGCTCTCCCCATGAGCGAAAAATCCCTTCTCTTCCCGTTAGTGAAAAATCCATCCGGTCCCCGTGAGCGAAAACTCCCTCCTCTCCCCGTGAGCGAAAAATCCCTTCTCATCCCTTGAGCAAAAGATCCCTCCTGTGCTGTGAGCGAAAAATCTCTCCGCTCCCCATGAGCGAAAAATCAATCCTGTCCCCGTGAGCGAAAACTCCCTCCTCTTCCCGTGAGCGAAAAATCCCTCTCTTCCCCATGAGCGCAAAATCCGTTCTGTTCCGTGAGCAAAAAATTCCTCCTCTCTCCGTTTGCGAAAAATCGCTCCTCTCCCCGTGAGCGAAATCTCCCTCCTCCCTGTAAACGAAAAATTCCTTCTCTCCCCGTGAGCGAAAAATCCATCCGGTCCCCATGAGCCAAAACTCCCTCCTCTCCCCGCGAGCGAAAAATCTCTTCTCTCCCAGTGAGCGAAAACTCTCTCCTCTCCCTGTGAGCGAAAAATCTCTTCTCTCCCCGTGGGCGAATACTCCCTCCTCTCCCCGTATGCGAAAACTCCCTCCTGTCCCCGTGAGCGAAAACTCCCTCCTCTCCCCGTGAGCGAAAAATCCCTCCTCTCCCCGTGAGCGAAAACTCCCTCCTCTCCCCGTGAGCGAAAAATCCCTTCTCTCCCCGTGAGCGAAAAATCCCTCCAGTCTCCGTGAGCGAAAACTCCCTCCTCTCCCCGTGAGCGAGAAATCCCTTCTCACCCCGTGAGCGAAAAATCCCTTCTCTCCCCGTGAGCGAAAAATCCATCCGGTCCCCATGAGCGAAAACTCCCTCCTCTCCCCGCGAGCGAAAAATCCCTTCTCTCCCTGTGAGCGAAAACTCTCTCCTCTCACTGTGAGGGAAAAATCTCTTCTCTCCCCGTGAGCGAATACTCCCTCCTCTCCCCGTATGCGAAAACTCCCTCCTCCCCCAGTGAAAAAAATCCCTCCTCTCCCCGTGAGCGAAAACTACCTTCTCACCCCGTGAGCACAAAATCCCTCCTGTGCCGTGACCGGAAAATCCCTCCTCTCCCCGTGATCGAAAAATCCCACCTCTCCCCGTAAGCGAAAAATCCTTCCTGTCCCCGTGCGCGAAAACTCCCTCCTCTCCCCGTGAGCGAAAAATTCCTCTTCCCCGTGAGCACAAAATCCCTTCTGTTGTGTGAGCGAAAAATCCCTTGCCTCTCCGTGGGCGAAAAATCTCTCCTGTCCCCGTGAGCGAAAAATCCATCCTGTCCCCGTGAGCGAAAACTCCCTCCTCTCCCCGTGAGCGAAAAATCCCTTCTCTACCCGTGAGCGAAAACCCTCTCCTCTCCTCGTGAGCGAAAAATCTCTTCTCTCCCCGTGAGCGAAAACTCCCTCCTCTCCCGTGAGCGAAAACTCCCTCCTCTCCCCATGAGCGAAATATCCCTTCTCTTCTCGTTATTGAAAAATCCATGCTGTCCCCGTGAGCGAAAACTCCCTCCTCTCCCCTTGAGCGAGAAATTCTTCTCACCCCGTGAGCGAAAACTCCCTCCTCTTCCCGTGAGCGAAAAATCCCTTCTCTTCCCGTTAGTAAAAAATCCATTCTGTCCCCGTGAGTGAAAACTCCCTCCTCTCCCCGTGAGCGAAAAATCCCTCCTGTCCCCGTGAGCGAAACCTCCCTCCTCTCCCCGTGAGCAAAAAATCTCTCTCCCCGTGAGCGAAAAATCCCTCCTGTCTCATGAGCGAAAAATCCCTCCTCTCCCTGTGACGGAAAACTCCCTCCTCGCCCCATGAGCGAAAAATTCCTTCTCTTCCCGTTAGTGAAAAATCCATACTGTCCCTGTGAGCGAAAGCTCCCTCCTCTCCCCGTGAGCGAGAAATCCATTCTCAACCCGTGAGCGAAAACTCCCTCCTCTCCCCGTGAGCGAAAACTCCCTCCTCTCCCCGTGAGCGAAAACTCTCTCCTCTCCCCGCGAGCGAAAAATCCCTTCTCTCCCCGTGAGCGAAAACTCTCTCCTCTCACTGTGAGGGAAAAATCTCTTCTCTCCCCGTGAGCGAATACTCCCTCTTCTCCCCGTGTGCGAAAACTCCCTCCTCCCCCAGTGAAAAAAATCCCTCCTCTCCCCGTGAGCGAAAACTACCTTCTCACCCCGTGAGCACAAAATCCCTCCTGTGCCGTGACCGGAAAATCCCTCCTCTCCCCGTGATCGAAAAATCCCACCTCTCCCCGTAAGCGAAAAATCCTTCCTGTCCCCGTGCGCGAAAACTCCCTCCTCTCCCCGTGAGCGAAAAATTCCTCTTCCCCGTGAGCACAAAATCCCTTCTGTCCCGTGAGCGAAAAATCCCTTGCCTCTCCGTGGGCGAAAAATCTCTCCTGCCCCCTTGAGCGAAAAATCCATCCTGTCCCCGTGAGCGAAAACTCCCTCCTCTCCCCGTGAGCGAAAAATCCCTTCTCTACCCGTGAGCGAAAACCCTCTCCTCTCCTCGTGAGCGAAAAATCTCTTCTCTCCCCGTGAGCGAAAACTCCCTCCTCTCCCGTGAGCGAAAACTCCCTCCTCTCCCCATGAGCGAAATATCCCTTCTCTTCCCGTTATTGAAAAATCCATGCTGTCCCCGTGAGCGAAAACTCCCTCCTCTCCCCTTGAGCGAAAAATCCTTCTCTCCCCGTGAGCGAAAATCCCTCCTGTCTCCTGAGCGAAACCTCCCTTCTCTCCCCGTGAGCGAAAAATCTCTCTCCCCGTGAGCGAAAAATCCCTCCTGTCCCATGAGCGAAAACTCCCTCCTCTCCCTGTGACCGAAAACTCCCTCCTCGCCCCATGAGCGAAAAATCCTTCTCTTCCTGTTAGTGAAAAATCCATGCTGTCCCCGTGAGCGAAAACTCCTCTCCTCTCCCCGTGAGCGCAAAATGCCTTCTCTCCCCGTGAGCGAAAAATACCTCCTGTCCCGTGAACGAAAATCCCTCCTGTCCCCGTGAGCGAAAAATCCCTCCTGTCCCCATGAGCGAAAACTCCCTCCTCTCCCCGTGAGCGAAAAATCCCTTCTCTCCCCATGAGCGAAAAATCCCTCCTGTCCCGTGAGCGAAAAATCCCTCCTGTCCCCGTGAGCGAAAACTCCCTCCTCTCGCCGTGAGCGAAAAATCTCTTCTCTCCCCGTGAGCGAAAAATCTCTCCTGTCCCGTGGGCGAAAAGTCCCTCCTCTCCCCGTGAGCGAAAACTCCCTCCTCTCCCCGTGAGCGAAAAATCCTTCCTCTCCCCGTGAGCGAAAAATCCCTTCTCTCCCATGAGCGAAAAATCCCTTCTCTCCCCGTGAGCGAAAAATCCATCCTGTCCCCATGAGCGAAAACTCCCTCCTCTCCCCGTGAGCGAAAAATTCCTTCTCTCCCCGTGAGCGATAACTCCTCTCTCCCTGTGAGCGAAAAATCTCTTCTCTCCCGTGACCGAAAACTCCCTCCTCTCCCCGTGAGCGAAAACATCCTCCTCCCCCAGAGAAAAACTCCTCCTCTCCCCGTGAGCGAAAAATCTCTTCTCTCCCCGTGAGCGAAAAATCCCTCTCTGTCCCCGTCAGCGAAAACTCCCTCCTCTCACCGTGAGCGAAAAATCTCTTCTCTCCCTGTGCGCGAAAAATCCCTCCTGTCCCGTGAGCGAAAAATCCCTCCTCTCCCCGTGAGCGAAAAATTCCTTCTCTTCCCGTGAGCGAAAAATCCATCCTGTCCCCGTGAGCGAAAGCTCCCTCCTCTCCCCGTGAGCGAGAAATCCATTCTCAACCCGTGAGCGAAAACTCCCTCCTCTCCCCGTGAGCGAAAACTCCCTCCTCTCCCCGTGAGCGAAAACTCTCTCCTCTCCCCGCGAGCAAAAAATCCCTTCTCTCCCCGTGAGCGAAAACTCTCTCCTCTCACTGTGAGGGAAAAATCTCTTCTCTCCCCGTGAGCGAATACTCCCTCCTCTCCCCGTGTGCGAAAACTCCCTCCTCCCCCAGTGAAAAAAATCCCTCCTCTCCCCGTGAGCGAAAACTACCTTCTCACCCCGTGAGCACAAAATCCCTCCTGTGCCGTGACCGGAAAATCCCTCCTCTCCCCGTGATCGAAAAATCCCACCTCTCCCCGTAAGCGAAAAATCCTTCCTGTCCCCGTGCGCGAAAACTCCCTCCTCTCCCCGTGAGCGAAAAATTCCTCTTTCCCGTGAGCACAAAATCCCTTCTGTCCCGTGAGCGAAAAATCCCTTGCCTCTCCGTGGGCGAAAAATCTCTCCTGCCCCCTTGAGCGAAAAATCCATCCTGTCCCCGTGAGCGAAAACCCCCTCCTCTCCCCGTGAGCGAAAAATCCCTTCTCTACCCGTGAGCGAAAACCCTCTCCTCTCCTCGTGAGCGAAAAATCTCTTCTCTCCCCGTGAGCGAAAACTCCCTCCTCTCCCGTGAGCGAAAACTCCCTCCTCTCCCCATGAGCGAAATATCCCTTCTCTTCCCGTTATTGAAAAATCCATGCTGTCCCCGTGAGCGAAAACTCCCTCCTCTCCCCTTGAGCGAAAAATTTCTCTCCCCGTGAGCGAAAAATCCCTCCTGTCTCATGAGCGAAACCTCCCTTCTCTCCCCGTGAGCGAAAAATCTCTCTCCCCGTGAGCGAAAAATCCCTCCTGTCTCATGAGCGAAAAATCCCTCCTCTCCCTGTGACCGAAAACTCCCTCCTCGCCCCATGAGCAAAAAATTCCTTCTCTTCCTGTTAGTGAAAAATCCATGCTGCCCCCGTGAGCGAAAGCTCCCTCCTCTCCCCGTGAGCGAGAAATCCATTCACAACCCGTGAGCGAAAACTCCCTCCTCTCCCCGTGAGCGAAAACTCCCTCCTCTCCCCTTGAGCGAAAAATACCTTCTCTCCCCGTGAGCGAAAAATACCTCCTGTCCCGTGAACGAAAAATCCCTCCTGTCCCCGTGAGCGAAAAATCCCTCCTGTCCCCATGAGCGAAAACTCCCTCCTCTCCCCGTGAGCGAAAAATCCCTTCTCTCCCCATGAGCGAAAAATCCCTCCTGTCCCGTGAGCGAAAAATCCCTCCTGTCCCCGTGAGCGCAAACTCCCTCCTCTCGCCGTGAGCGAAAAATCTCTTCTCTCCCCGTGAACGAAAAATCTCTCTTGTCCCGTGGGCGAAAAGTCCCTCCTCTCCCCGTGAGCGAAAACTCCCTCCTCTCCCCGTGAGCGAAAAATCCTTCCTCTCCCCGTCAGCGAAAAATCCCTTCTCTCACCATGAGCGAAAAATCCCTTCTCTCCCCATGAGCGAAAAATCCATCCTGTCCCCATGAGCGAAAACTCCCTGCTCTCCCCGTGAGCGAAAAATTCCTTCTCTCCCCGTGAGCGATAACTCTCTCGTCTCCCTGTGAGCGAAAAATCTCTTCTCTCCCAGTGACCGAATACTCCCTCCTCTCCCCGTGAGCGAAAACAACCTCCTCCCCCAGAGAAAAAACTCTCCTCTCACCGTGAGCGAAAAATCTCTTCTCTCCCCGCGAGCGAAAAACCCTTTCTGTCCCCGTCAGCGAAAACTCCCTCCTCTCACCGTGAGCGAAAAATCTCTTCTCTCCCTGTGCGCGAAAAATCCCTCCTGTCCCGTGAGCGAAAAATCCCTCCTCTCCCCGTGAGCGAAAACTTCCTTCTCTCCCCGTGAGCGAAAAATCCATCCTGTCCCCGTGAGCGAAAACTCCCTCCTCTCCCCGTGATCGAAAAATCCCTTCTCTCCCCGTGAGGGAAAAATCCCTCCTCTCCCCGTAAGCGAAACCTCCCTCCTCTCCCCGTGAGGAAAAAATCCCTCTTCCCCGTGAGCGCAAAATCCCTTCTGTCCCGTGAGGGAAAAATCCCTTCTCTCTCCGTGGGCGAAAAATCCGTGCGGTCCCCGTGAGCGAAAAATCCATCCTGTCCCCGTGAGCGAAAACTCCTTCCTCTCCCCGTGAGCGAAATATCTCTTCTCTCCCCGTGAGCGAGAACTCTCTCCTCTCCCCGTGAGCGAAAAATCTCTTCTCTCCCCGTGAGCGAAAACTCTCTCCTCTCCCATGAGCGAAAACTTCCTCCTCTTCCCTGAGAATAATCCCTCCTCTCCCCGTGAGCGAAAACTCCGTCCTCTCCCCGTCAGCGAAAAATCTCTCCTGTCCCCGTGAGCGAAAAATCTCTCCTGTCCCCGAAAGCGAAAACTCCCTCCTCTCTCCGTGAGCGAAAAATCTCTTCTCTCCCCGTGAGCGAAAAATCCCTCCTGTCCCCGTGAGCGAAAAATCCCTCCTCTCCCCGTGAGCGAAAAATCCCTCCTGTCCCCGTGAGCGAAAACTCCCTCCTCTCTCCGTGAGCGAAAAATCTCTTCTCTCCCCGTGAGCGAAAAATCCATCCTGTCCCGTGAGCAAAAAAATTCCTCCTCTCCCCAATAGCGACAACTCCCTCCTCTCTCCGTGAGCGAAAAATCTCTCCCCTCCCCGTGAGCGAAAAATCCCTCCTCTCCCCGTGAGCGAAAACTCCCTCCTCTCCCCGTGAGCGAAAAATCCCTTCTCTCCCCGTGAGCGAAAAATCCCTCCAGTCTCCGTGAGCGAAAACTCCCTCCTCTCCCCGTGAGCGAAAAATCTCTTCTCTCCCCGTGAGCGAAAAATCCATCCTGTCCCGTGAGCAAAAAAATTCCTCCTCTCCCCAATAGCGACAACTCCCTCCTCTCTCCGTGAGCGAAAAATCTCTCCCCTCCCCGTGAGCGAAAAATCCCTCCCCTCCCCGTGAGCGAAAAATCCCTCCTCTCCCCGTGAGCGAAAACTCCCTCCTCTCCCCGTGAGCGAAAAATCCCTTCTCTCCCCGTGAGCGAAAAATCCCTCCAGTCTCCGTGAGCGAAAACTCCCTCCTCTCCCCGTGAGCGAAAAATGCCTTCTCTCCCCGTGAGCGAAAAATACCTCCTGTCCCGTGAACGAAAAATCCCTCCTGTCCCCGTGAGCGAGAAATCTCTCCTGTCCCCGTGAGCGAAAAGTCCCTCCTCTCCCCGTGAGCGAAAAATCACTACTCTCCCCGTGAGCGAAAAATCCCTTTTGTCCCTTGAGCGAAAAATCCCTCCTCTCCATGTGAGCGAAAACTCCCTGCTCTCCCCATGAGCGAAAAATCCCTTCTCTTCCCGTTAGTGAAAAATCCATCCGGTCCCCGTGAGCGAAAACTCCCTCCTCTCCCCGTGAGCGAAAAATCCCTTCTCATCCCTTGAGCAAAAGATCCCTCCTGTGCTGTGAGCGAAAAATCTCTCCGCTCCCCATGAGCGAAAAATCAATCCTGTCCCCGTGAGCGAAAACTCCCTCCTCTTCCCGTGAGCGAAAAATCCCTCTCTTCCCCATGAGCGCAAAATCCGTTCTGTTCCGTGAGCAAAAAATTCCTCCTCTCTCCGTTTGCGAAAAATCGCTCCTCTCCCCGTGAGCGAAATCTCCCTCCTCCCTGTAAACGAAAAATTCCTTCTCTCCCCGTGAGCGAAAAATCTCTTCTCTCCCCGTGAGCGAAAAATCCATCCGGTCCCCATGAGCCAAAACTCCCTCCTCTCCCCGCGAGCGAAAAATCTCTTCTCTCCCAGTGAGCGAAAACTCTCTCCTCTTCCTGTGAGCGAAAAATCTCTTCTCTCCCCGTGGGCGAATACTCCCTCCTCTCCCCGTATGCGAAAACTCCCTCCTGTCCCCGTGAGCGAAAACTCCCTCCTCTCCCCGTGAGCGAAAAATCCCTTCTCTACCCGTGAGCGAAAACCCTCTCCTCTCCTCGTGAGCGAAAAATCTCTTGTCTCCCCGTGAGCGAAAATTCCCTCCTCTCCCGTGAGCGAAAACTCCCTCCTTCCCCCTGAGAAAAATCCCTCCTCTCCCCATGAGCGAAATATCCCTTCTCTTCCCGTTATTGAAAAATCCATCCGGTCTCCGTGAGTGAAAACTCCCTCCTCTCCCCGTTAGCGAAAAATCCCTCCTCTCCCTGTGACCGAAAACTCCCTTCTCTCCCCATGAGCGAAAAAACCCTTCTCTTCCCGTTAGTGAAAAATCCATGCTGTCCCCGTGAGCGCAAACTCCCTCCTCTCCCCGTGAGCGAGAAATCCCTTCTCACCCCGTGAGCGAAAAATCTCTTCTCTCCCCGTGAGCGAAAAATCCCTCCCCTCCCCGTGAGCGAAAAATCCCTCCTCTCCCCGTGAGCGAAAACTCCCTCCTCTCCCCGTGAGCGAAAAATCCCTCCAGTCTCCGTGAGCGAAAACTCCCTCCTCTCCCCGTGAGCGAGAAATCCCTTCTCACCCCGTGAGCGAAAAATCCCTTCTCTCCCCGTGAGCGAAACATCCATCCGGTCCCCATGAGCGAAAACTCCCTCCTCTCCCCGCGAGCGAAAAATCCCTTCTCTCCCTGTGAGCGAAAACTCTCTCCTCTCACTGTGAGGGAAAAATCTCTTCTCTCCCCGTGAGCGAATACTCCCTCCTCTCCCCGTATGCGAAAACTCCCTCCTCCCCCAGTGAAAAAAATCCCTCCTCTCCCCGTGAGCGAAAACTACCTTCTCACCCCGTGAGCACAAAATTCCTCCTGTGCCGTGACCGGAAAATCCCTCCTCTCCCCGTGATCGACAAATCCCACCTCTCCCCGTAAGCGAAAAATCCTTCCTGTCCCCGTGCGCGAAAACTCCCTCCTCTCCCCGTGAGCGAAAAATTCCTCTTCCCCGTGAGCACAAAATCCCTTCTGTCCCGTGAGCGAAAAATCCCTTGCCTCTCCGTGGGCGAAAAATCTCTCCTGTCCCCGTGAGCGAAAAATCCATCCTGTCCCCGTGAGCGAAAACTCCCTCCTCTCCCCGTGAGCGAAAAATCCCTTCTCTACCCGTGAGCGAAAACCCTCTCCTCTCCTCGTGAGCGAAAAATCTCTTCTCTCCCCGTGAGCGAAAACTCCCTCCTCTCCCGTGAGCGAAAACTCCCTCCTCTCCCCATGAGCGAAATATCCCTTCTCTTCCCGTTATTGAAAAATCCATGCTGTCCCCGTGAGCGAAAACTCCCTCCTCTCCCCTTGAGCGAGAAATTCTTCTCACCCCGTGAGCGTGAACTCCCTCCTCTTCCCGTGAGCGAAAAATCCTTTCTCTTCCCGTTAGTAAAAAATCCATTTTGTCCCCGTGAGTGAAAACTCCCTCCTCTCCCCGTGAGCGAAAAATCCCTCCTGTCCCCGTGAGCGAAACCTCCCTCCTCTCCGCGTGAGCAAAAAATCTCTCTCCCCGTGAGCGAAAAATCCCTCCTGTCTCATGAGCGAAAAATCCCTCCTCTCCCTGTGACGGAAAACTCCCTCCTCGCCCCATGAGCGAAAAATTCCTTCTCTTCCCGTTAGTGAAAAATCCATACTGTCCCTGTGAGCGAAAGCTCCCTCCTCTCCCCGTGAGCGAGAAATCCATTCTCAACCCGTGAGCGAAAACTCCCTCCTCTCCCCGTGAGCGAAAACTCCCTCCTCTCCCCGTGAGCGAAAACTCCCTCCTCTCCCCTCGAGCGAAAAATCCCTTCTCTCCCCGTGAGCGAAAACTCTCTCCTCTCACTGTGAGGGAAAAATCTCTTCTCTCCCCGTGAGCGAATACTCCCTCCTCTCCCCGTGTGCGAAAACTCCCTCCTCCCCCAGTGAAAAAAATCCCTTCTCTCCCCGTGAGCGAAAACTACCTTCTCACCCCGTGAGCACAAAATCCCTCCTGTGCCGTGACCGGAAAATCCCTCCTCTCCCCGTGATCGAAAAATCCCACCTCTCCCCGTAAGCGAAAAATCCTTCCTGTCCCCGTGCGCGAAAACTCCCTCCTCTCCCCGTTAGCGAAAAATTCCTCTTCCCCGTGAGCACAAAATCCCTTCTGTCCCGTGAGCGAAAAATCCCTTGCCTCTCCGTGGGCGAAAAATCTCTCCTGCCCCCTTGAGCGAAAAATCCATCCTGTCCCCGTGAGCGAAAACTCCCTCCTCTCCCCGTGAGCGAAAAATCCCTTCTCTACCCGTGAGCGAAAACCCTCTCCTCTCCTCGTGAGCGAAAAATCTCTTCTCTCCCCGTGAGCGAAAACTCCCTCCTCTCCCGTGAGCGAAAACTCCCTCCTCTCCCCATGAGCGAAATATCCCTTCTCTTCCCGTTATTGAAAAATCCATGCTGTCCCCGTGAGCGAAAACTCCCTCCTCTCCCCGTGAGCGAGAAATCCATTCACAACCCGTGAGCGAAAACTCCCTCCTCTCCCCGTGAGCGAAAACTCCCTCCTCTCCCCTTGAGCGAAAAATACCTTCTCTCCCCGTGAGCGAAAAATCCCTCCAGTCCCGGTGAGCGAAAACTCCTCTCCTCTCCCCGTGAGCGCAAAATGCATTCTCTCCCCGTGAGCGAAAAATACCTCCTGTCCCGTGAACGAAAAATCCGTCCTGTCCCCGTGTGCGAAAAATCCCTCCTGTCCCCATGAGCGAAAACTCCCTCCTCTCCCCGTGAGCGAAAAATCCCTTCTCTCCCCATGAGCGAAAAATCCCTCCTGTCCCGTGAGCGAAAAATCCCTCCTCTCCCCGTGAGCGAGAAATCCCTTCTCACCCCGTGAGCGAAAAATCGCTTCTCTCCCCGTGAGCGAAAAATCCATCCGGTCCCCATGAGCGAAAACTCCCTCCTCCCCCAGTGAAAAAAATCCCTCCTCTCCCCGTGAGCGAAAACTACCTTCTCACCCCGTGAGCACAAAATCCCTCCTGTGCCGTGACCGGAAAATCCCTCCTCTCCCCGTGATCGACAAATCCCACCTCTCCCCGTAAGCGAAAAATCCTTCCTGTCCCCGTGCGCGAAACCTCCCTCCTCTCCCCGTGAGCAAAAAATCTCTCTCCCCGTGAGCGAAAAATTCCTCCTGTCTCATGAGCGAAAAATCCCTCCTCTCCCTGTGACGGAAAACTCCCTCCTCGCCCCATGAGCGAAAAATTCCTTCTCTTCCCGTTAGTGAAAAATCCATACTGTCCCTGTGAGCGAAAGCTCCCTCCTCTCCCCGTGAGCGAGAAATCCATTCTCAACCCGTGAGCGAAAACTCCCTCCTCTCCCCGTGAGCGAAAACTCCCTCCTCTCCCCGTGAGCGAAAACTCCCTCCTCTCCCCGCGAGCGAAAAATCCCTTCTCTCCCCGTGAGCGAAAACTCTCTCCTCTCACTGTGAGGGAAAAATCTCTTCTCTCCCCGTGAGCGAATACTCCCTCCTCTCCCCGTGTGCGAAAACTCCCTCCTCCCCCAGTGAAAAAAATCCCTCCTCTCCCCGTGAGCGAAAACTACCTTCTCACCCCGTGAGCACAAAATCCCTCCTGTGCCGTGACCGGAAAATCCCTCCTCTCCCCGTGATCGAAAAATCCCACCTCTCCCCGTAAGCGAAAAATCCTTCCTGTCCCCGTGCGCGAAAACTCCCTCCTCTCCCCGTGAGCGAAAAATTCCTCTTCCCCGTGAGCACAAAATCCCTTTTGTCCCGTGAGCGAAAAATCCCTTGCCTCTCCGTGGGCGAAAAATCTCTCCTGCCCCCTTGAGCGAAAAATCCATCCTGTCCCCGTGAGCGAAAACTCCCTCCTCTCCCCGTGAGCGAAAAATCCCTTCTCTACCCGTGAGCGAAAACCCTCTCCTCTCCTCGTGAGCGAAAAATCTCTTCTCTCCCCGTGAGCGAAAACTCCTTCCTCTCCCGTGAGCGAAAACTCCCTCCTCTCCCCATGAGCGAAATATCCATTCTCTTCCCGTTATTGAAAAATCCATGCTGTCCCCGTGAGCGAAAACTCCCTCCTCTCCCCTTGAGCGAAAAATTTCTCTCCCCGTGAGCGAAAAATCCCTCGTGTCTCATGAGCGAAACCTCCCTTCTCTCCCCGTGAGCGAAAAATCTCTCTCCCCGTGAGCGAAAAATCCCTCCTGTCTCATGAGCGAAAAATCCCTCCTCTCCCTGTGACCGAAAACTCCCTCCTCGCCCCATGAGCAAAAAATTCCTTCTCTTCCTGTTAGTGAAAAATCTATGCTGCCCCCGTGAGCGAAAGCTCCCTCCTCTCCCCGTGAGCGAGAAATCCATTCACAACCCGTGAGCGAAAACTCCCTCCTCTCCCCGTGAGCGAAAACTCCCTCCTCTCCCCTTGAGCGAAAAATACCTTCTCTCCCCGTGAGCGAAAAATCCCTCCAGTCCCGGTGAGCGAAAACTCCTCTCCTCTCCCCGTGAGCGCAAAATGCATTCTCTCCCCGTGAGCGAAAAATACCTCCTGTCCCGTGAACGAAAAATCCCTCCTGTCCCCGTGAGCGAAAAATCCCTCCTGTCCCCATGAGCGAAAACTCCCTCCTCTCCCCGTGAGCGAAAAATCCCTTCTCTCCCCGTGAGCGCAAACTCCCTCCTCTCGCCGTGAGCGAAAAATCTCTTCTCTCCCCGTGAACGAAAAATCCCTCTTGTGCCGTGGGCGAAAAATCCCTCCTCTCCCCGTGAGCGAAAACTCCCTCCTCTCCCCGTGAGCGAAAAATCCTTCCTCTCCCCGTCAGCGAAAAATCCCTTCTCTCACCATGAGCGAAAAATCCCTTCTCTCCCCATGAGCGAAAAATCCATCCTGTCCCCATGAGCGAAAACTCCCTGCTCTCCCCGTGAGCGAAAAATTCCTTCTCTCCCCGTGAGCGATAACTCTCTCGTCTCCCTGTGAGCGAAAAATCTCTTCTCTCCCAGTGACCGAATACTCCCTCCTCTCCCCGTGAGCGAAAACAACCTCCTCCCCCAGAGAAAAAACTCTCCTCTCACCGTGAGCGAAAAATCTCTTCTCTCCCCGCGAGCGAAAAACCCTTTCTGTCCCCGTCAGCGAAAACTCCCTCCTCTCACCGTGAGCGAAAAATCTCTTCTCTCCCTGTGAGCGAAAAATCCCTCCTGTCCCGTGAGCGAAAAATCCCTCCTCTCCCCGTGAGCGAAAACTTCCTTCTCTCCCCGTGAGCGAAAAATCCATCCTGTCCCCGTGAGCGAAAACTCCCTCCTCTCCCCGTGATCGAAAAATCCCTTCTCTCCCCGTGAGGGAAAAATCCCTCCTCTCCCCGTAAGCGAAACCTCCCTCCTCTCCCCGTGAGGAAAAAATCCCTCTTCCCCGTGAGCGCAAAATCCCTTCTGTCCCGTGAGGGAAAAATCCCTTCTCTCTCCGTGGGCGAAAAATCCGTGCGGTCCCCGTGAGCGAAAAATTCCTCTTCCCCGTGAGCACAAAATCCCTTCTGTCCCGTGAACGAAAAATCCCTTGCCTCTCCGTGGGCGGAAAATCTCTCCTGTCCCCGTGAGCGAAAAATCCCGTGAGCGAAAACTCCCTCCTCTCCCCATGAGCGAAATATCCCTTCTCTTCCCGTTATTGAAAAATCCATGCTGTCCCCGTGAGCGAAAACTCCCTCCTCTCCCCTTGAGCGAAAAATTTCTCTCCCCGTGAGCGAAAAATCCCTCCTGTCTCATGAGCGAAACCTCCCTCCTCTCCCCGTGAGCGAAAAATCTCTCCTGTCCCCGTGAGCGAAAAATCCCTCCTGTCCCCGAAAGCGAAAACTCCCTCCTCTCCCCGTGAGCGAAAACTCCCTTCTCTCCAAGTGAGCGAAATATCCCTCTTGTCCCGTGAGCGAAAAATCGCTCCTCTCCCCGTGAGCGAAAAATCCCTCCTGTCCCCGTGAGCGAAAAATCCCTCCTCTCCCCGTGAGCGAAAAATTCCTCCTGTCCCCGTGAGCGAAAACTCCTTCCTCTCTCGGTGAGCGAAAAATCTCTTCTCTCCTCGTGAGCGAAAAATCCCTACTCTCCCGTGAGCGAAAAATTCCTCCTCCCCCCATGAGCGAAAACTCCCTCCTCTCTCCGTGAGCGAAAAATCTCTCCCCTCCCCGTGAGCGAACAATCCCTCCCCTCCCCGTGAGCGAAAAATCCCTCCTCTCCCCGTGAGCGAAAACTCCCTACTCTCCCCTTGAGCGAAAAATCCCTTCTCTCCCCGTGAGCGAAAAATCACTACTCTCCCCGTGAGCGAAAAATTCCTCCTCCCCCCATGAGCGAAAACTCCCTCCTCTCTCCGTGAGCGAAAAATCTCTCCCCTCCCCGTGAGCGAACAATCCCTCCCCTCCCCGTGAGCGAAAAATCCCTCCTCTCCCCGTGAGCGAAAACTCCCTACTCTCCCCTTGAGCGAAAAATCCCTTCTCTCCCCGTGAGCGAAAAATCCCTCCTCTCCCCGTGAGCGAAAACTCCCTCCTCTCCCCGTGAGCGAAAAATCCCTTCTCTCCCCGTGAGCGAAAAATCCCTCCAGTCTCCGTGAGCGAAAACTCCCTCCTCTCCCCGTGAGCGAAAAATGCCTTCTCTCCCCGTGAGCGAAAAATACCTCCTGTCCCGTGAACGAAAAATCCCTCCTGTCCCCGTGAGCAAAAAATCTCTCCTGTCCCCGTGAGCGAAAAGTCCCTCCTCTCCCCGTGAGCGAAAAATCACTACTCTCCCCGTGAGCGAAAAATTCCTCCTCCCCCCATGAGCGAAAACTCCCTCCTCTCTCCGTGAGCGAAAAATCTCTCCCCTCCCCGTGAGCGAACAATCCCTCCCCTCCCCGTGAGCGAAAAATCCCTCCTCTCCCCGTGAGCGAAAACTCCCTACTCTCCCCTTGAGCGAAAAATCCCTTCTCTCCCCGTGAGCGAAAAATCCCTCCAGTCTCCGTGAGCGAAAACTCCCTCCTCTCCCCGTGAGCGAAAAATGCCTTCTCTCCCCGTGAGCGAAAAATACCTCCTGTCCCCGTGAGCGAAAAATCCCTCCTGTCCCCGTGAGCGAAAAGTCCCTCCTCTCCCCGTGAGCGAAAAATCACTACTCTCCCGTGAGCGAAAAATTCCTCCTCCCCCCATGAGCGAAAACTCCCTCCTCTCTCCGTGAGCGAAAAATCTCTCCCCTCCCCGTGAGCGAACAATCCCTCCCCTCCCCGTGAGCGAAAAATCCCTCCTCTCCCCGTGAGCGAAAACTCCCTACTCTCCCCTTGAGCGAAAAATCCCTTCTCTCCCCGTGAGCGAAAAATCCCTCCAGTCTCCGTGAGCGAAAACTCCCTCCTCTCCCCGTGAGCGAAAAATGCCTTCTCTCCCCGTGAGCGAAAAATACCTCCTGTCCCCGTGAGCGAAAAATCCCTCCTGTCCCCGTGAGCGAAAAGTCCCTCCTCTCCCCGTGAGCGGAAAATCACTACTCTCCCCGTGAGCGAAAAATCCCTTTTGTCCCTTGAGCGAAAAATCCCTCCTCTCCGTGTGAGCGAAAACTCCCTGCTCTCCCCATGAGCGAAAAATCCCTTCTCTTCCCGTTAGTGAAAAATCCATCCGGTCCCCGTGAGCGAAAAATCTCTCCGCTCCCCGTGAGCGATAAATCCCTCCTGTCCCCGTGAGCGAAAACTCCCTCCTCTCTCCGTGAGCGAAAACTCCTTTCTCTCCAAGTGAGCGAAATATCCCTCTTGTCCCGTGAGCGAAAAATCCCTTCTCTCCCCGTGAGCGAAAAATCCCTCCAGTCTTAGTGAGCGAAAACTCCCTCCTCTCCCCGTGAGCGAAAAATGCCTTCTCTCCCCGTGAGCGAAAAATACCTCCTGTCCCGTGAACGAAAAATCCCTCCTGTCCCCGTGAGCGAAAAATCCCTCCTGTCCCCGTGAGCGAAAAGTCCCTCCTCTCCCCGTGAGCGAAAAATCACTACTCTCCCCGTGAGCAAAAAATTCCTTTTGTCCCTTGAGCGAAAAATCCCTCCTCTCCGTGTGAGCGAAAAATCTCTTCTCTTCCCGTTAGTGAAAAATCCATCCGGTCCCCGTGAGCGAAAACTCCCTCCTCTCCCCGTGAGCGAAAAATCCCTTCTCATCCCTTGAGCAAAAGATCCCTCCTGTGCTGTGAGCGAAAAATCTCTCCGCTCCCCATGAGCGAAAAATCAATCCTGACCCCGTGAGCGAAAACTCCCTCCTCTTCCCGTGAGCGAAAAATCCCTCTCTTCCCCATGAGCGCAAAATCCGTTCTGTTCTGTGAGCAAAAAATTCCTCCTCTCTCCGTTTGCGAAAAATCGCTCCTCTCCCCGTGAGCGAAATCTCCCTCATCTCCCTGTAAACGAAAAATTCCTTCTCTCCCCGTGAGCGAAAAATCCCTTCTCTCCCCGTGAGTGAAAACTCCATCCTGTCCCCGTGAGCGAAAACTCCCTCCTCTCCCCGTGATCGAAAAATCCCTTCTCTCCCCGTGAGGGAAAAATCCCTCCTCTCCCCGTAAGCGAAACCTCCCTCCTCTCCTTGTGAGGGAAAAATCCCTCTTCCCCGTGAGCGAAAAATCCCTTCTCTCTCCGTGGGCGAAAAATCCCTCCTGTCCCCGTGAGCGAGAAATCCATCCTGTCCCCGTGAGCGAAAACTCCCTCCTCTCTCCGTGAGCGAAAAATCTCTCCCCTCCCCGTGAGCGAAAAATCCCTCCCCTCCCCGTGAGCGAAAAATCTCTCCTCTCCCCGTGAGCGAAAACTCCCTCCTCTCCCCGTGAGCGAAAAATCCCTTCTCTCCCCGTGAGCGAAAAATCCCTCCAGTCTCCGTGAGCGAAAACTCCCTCCTCTCCCCGTGAGCGAAAAATGCCTTCTCTCCCCGTGAGCGAAAAATACCTCCTGTCCCGTGAACGAAAAATCCCTCCTGTCCCCGTGAGCGAAAAATCTCTCCTGTCCCCGTGAGCGAAAAGTCCCTCCTCTCCCCGTGAGCGAAAAATCACTACTCTCCCCGTGAGCGAAAAATCCCTTTTGTCCCTTGAGCGAAAAATCCCTCCTCTCCATGTGAGCGAAAACTCCCTGCTCTCCCCATGAGCGAAAAATCCCTTCTCTTCCCGTTAGTGAAAAATCCATCCGGTCCCCGTGAGCGAAAACTCCCTCCTCTCCCCGTGAGCGAAAAATCCCTTCTCATCCCTTGAGCAAAAGATCCCTCCTGTGCTGTGAGCGAAAAATCTCTCCGCTCCCCATGAGCGAAAAATCAATCCTGTCCCCGTGAGCGAAAACTCCCTCCTCTTCCCGTGAGCGAAAAATCCCTCTCTTCCCCATGAGCGCAAAATCCGTTCTGTTCCGTGAGCAAAAAATTCCTCCTCTCTCCGTTTGCGAAAAATCGCTCCTCTCCCCGTGAGCGAAATCTCCCTCCTCCCTGTAAACGAAAAATTCCTTCTCTCCCCGTGAGCGAAAAATCCATCCGGTCCCCATGAGCCAAAACTCCCTCCTCTCCCCGCGAGCGAAAAATCTCTTCTCTCCCAGTGAGCGAAAACTCTCTCCTCTCCCTGTGAGCGAAAAATCTCTTCTCTCCCCGTGGGCGAATACTCCCTCCTCTCCCCGTATGCGAAAACTCCCTCCTGTCCCCGTGAGCGAAAACTCCCTCCTCTCCCCGTGAGCGAAAAATCCCTCCTCTCCCCGTGAGCGAAAACTCCCTCCTCTCCCCGTGAGCAAAAAATCCCTTCTCTCCCCGTGAGCGAAAAATCCCTCCAGTCTCCGTGAGCGAAAACTCCCTCCTCTCCCCGTGAGCGAGAAATCCCTTCTCACCCCGTGAGCGAAAAATCCCTTCTCTCCCCGTGAGCGAAAAATCCATCCGGTCCCCATGAGCGAAAACTCCCTCCTCTCCCCGCGAGCGAAAAATCCCTTCTCTCCCTGTGAGCGAAAACTCTCTCCTCTCACTGTGAGGGAAAAATCTCTTCTCTCCCCGTGAGCGAATACTCCCTCCTCTCCCCGTATGCGAAAACTCCCTCCTCCCCCAGTGAAAAAAATCCCTCCTCTCCCCGTGAGCGAAAACTACCTTCTCACCCCGTGAGCACAAAATCCCTCCTGTGCCGTGACCGGAAAATCCCTCCTCTCCCCGTGATCGAAAAATCCCACCTCTCCCCGTAAGCGAAAAATCCTTCCTGTCCCCGTGCGCGAAAACTCCCTCCTCTCCCCGTGAGGAAAAATTCCTCTTTCCCGTGAGCACAAAATCCCTTCTGTCCCGTGAGCGAAAAATCCCTTGCCTCTCCGTGGGCGAAAAATCTCTCCTGCCCCCTTGAGCGAAAAATCCATCCTGTCCCCGTGAGCGAAAACCCCCTCCTCTCCCCGTGAGCGAAAAATCCCTTCTCTACCCGTGAGCGAAAACCCTCTCCTCTCCTCGTGAGCGAAAAATCTCTTCTCTCCCCGTGAGCGAAAACTCCCTCCTCTCCCGTGAGCGAAAACTCCCTCCTCTCCCCATGAGCGAAATATCCCTTCTCTTCCCGTTATTGAAAAATCCATGCTGTCCCCGTGAGCGAAAACTCCCTCCTCTCCCCTTGAGCGAAAAATTTCTCTCCCCGTGAGCGAAAAATCCCTCCTGTCTCATGAGCGAAACCTCCCTTCTCTCCCCGTGAGCGAAAAATCTCTCTCCCCGTGAGCGAAAAATCCCTCCTGTCTCATGAGCGAAAAATCCCTCCTCTCCCTGTGACCGAAAACTCCCTCCTCGCCCCA
Organism: Amblyomma americanum; assembly: GCA_030143305.2. Taxonomy (NCBI): domain Eukaryota; kingdom Metazoa; phylum Arthropoda; class Arachnida; order Ixodida; family Ixodidae; genus Amblyomma; species Amblyomma americanum. The sequence goes on from JARKHS020002996.1 coordinate 96,770, forward strand.
TGAGCAAAAAATTCCTTCTCTTCCTGTTAGTGAAAAATCCATGCTGTCCCCGTGAGCGAAAGCTCCCTCCTCTCCCCGTGAGCGAGAAATCCATTCACAACCCGTGAGCGAAAACTCCCTCCTCTCCCCGTGAGCGAAAACTCCCTCCTCTCCCCTTGAGCGAAAAATACCTTCTCTCCCCGTGAGCGAAAAATCCCTCCAGTCCCGGTGAGCGAAAACTCCTCTCCTCTCCCCGTGAGCGCAAAATGCCTTCTCTCCCCGTGAGCGAAAAATACCTCCTGTCCCGTGAACGAAAAATCCCTCCTGTCCCCGTGAGCGAAAAATCCCTCCTGTCCCCATGAGCGAAAACTCCCTCCTCTCCCCGTGAGCGAAAAATCCCTTCTCTCCCCATGAGCGAAAAATCCCTCCTGTCCCGTGAGCGAAAAATCCCTCCTGTCCCCGTGAGCGCAAACTCCCTCCTCTCGCCGTGAGCGAAAAATCTCTTCTCTCCCCGTGAACGAAAAATCTCTCTTGTCCCGTGGGCGAAAAATCCCTCCTCTCCCCGTGAGGGAAAACTCCCTCCTCTCCCCGTGAGCGAAAAATCCTTCCTCTCCCCGTCAGCGAAAAATCCCTTCTCTCACCATGAGCGAAAAATCCCTTCTCTCCCCATGAGCGAAAAATCCATCCTGTCCCCATGAGCGAAAACTCCCTGCTCTCCCCGTGAGCGAAAAATTCCTTCTCTCCCCGTGAGCGATAACTCTCTCGTCTCCCTGTGAGCGAAAAATCTCTTCTCTCCCAGTGACCGAATACTCCCTCCTCTCCCCGTGAGCGAAAACAACCTCCTCCCCCAGAGAAAAAACTCTCCTCTCACCGTGAGCGAAAAATCTCTTCTCTCCCCGCGAGCGAAAAACCCTTTCTGTCCCCGTCAGCGAAAACTCCCTCCTCTCACCGTGAGCGAAAAATCTCTTCTCTCCCTGTGAGCGAAAAATCCCTCCTGTCCCGTGAGTGAAAAATCCCTCCTCTCCCCGTGAGCGAAAACTTCCTTCTCTCCCCGTGAGCGAAAAATCCATCCTGTCCCCGTGAGCGAAAACTCCCTCCTCTCCCCTGATCGAAAAATCCCTTCTCTCCCCGTGAGGGAAAAATCCCTCCTCTCCCCGTAAGCGAAACCTCCCTCCTCTCCCCGTGAGGAAAAAATCCCTCTTCCCCGTGAGCGCAAAATCCCTTCTGTCCCGTGAGGGAAAAATCCCTTCTCTCTCCGTGGGCGAAAAATCCGTGCGGTCCCCGTGAGCGAAAAATCCATCCTGTCCCCGTGAGCGAAAACTCCTTCCTCTCCCCGTGAGCGAAATATCTCTTCTCTCCCCGTGAGCGAGAACTCTCTCCTCTCCCCGTGAGCGAAAAATCTCTTCTCTCCCCGTGAGCGAAAACTCTCTCCTCTCCCATGAGCGAAAACTTCCTCCTCTTCCCTGAGAATAATCCCTCCTCTCCCCGTGAGCGAAAACTCCGTCCTCTCCCCGTCAGCGAAAAATCTCTCCTGTCCCCGTGAGCGAAAAATCTCTCCTGTCCCCGAAAGCGAAAACTCCCTCCTCTCTCCGTGAGCGAAAAATCTCTTCTCTCCCCGTGAGCGAAAAATCCCTCCTGTCCCCGTGAGCGAAAAATCCCTCCTCTCCCCGTGAGCGAAAAATCCCTCCTGTCCCCGTGAGCGAAAACTCCCTCCTCTCTCCGTGAGCGAAAAATCTCTTCTCTCCCCGTGAGCGAAAAATCCATCCTGTCCCGTGAGCAAAAAAATTCCTCCTCTCCCCAATAGCGACAACTCCCTCCTCTCTCCGTGAGCGAAAAATCTCTCCCCTCCCCGTGAGCGAAAAATCCCTCCCCTCCCCGTGAGCGAAAAATTCCTCCTCTCCCCGTGAGCGAAAACTCCCTCCTCTCCCCGTGAGCGAAAAATCCCTTCTCTCCCCGTGAGCGAAAAATCCCTCCAGTCTCCGTGAGCGAAAACTCCCTCCTCTCCCCGTGAGCGAAAAATCTCTTCTCTCCCCGTGAGCGAAAAATCCATCCTGTCCCGTGAGCAAAAAAATTCCTCCTCTCCCCAATAGCGACAACTCCCTCCTCTCTCCGTGAGCGAAAAATCTCTCCCCTCCCCGTGAGCGAAAAATCCCTCCCCTCCCCGTGAGCGAAAAATCCCTCCTCTCCCCGTGAGCGAAAACTCCCTCCTCTCCCCGTGAGCGAAAAATCCCTTGTCTCCCCGTGAGCGAAAAATCCCTCCAGTCTCCGTGAGCGAAAACTCCCTCCTCTCCCCGTGAGCGAAAAGTCCCTCCTCTCCCCGTGAGCGAAAAATCACTACTCTCCCCGTGAGCGAAAAATCCCTTTTGTCCCTTGAGCGAAAAATCCCTCCTCTCCATGTGAGCGAAAACTCCCTGCTCTCCCCATGAGCGAAAAATCCCTTCTCTTCCCGTTAGTGAAAAATCCATCCGGTCCCCGTGAGCGAAAACTCCCTCCTCTTCCCGTGAGCGAAAAATCCCTCTCTTCCCCATGAGCGCAAAATCCGTTCTGTTCCGTGAGCAAAAAATTCCTCCTCTCTCCGTTTGCGAAAAATCGCTCCTCTCCCCGTGAGCGAAATCTCCCTCCTCCCTGTAAACGAAAAATTCCTTCTCTCCCCGTGAGCGAAAAATCTCTTCTCTCCCCGTGAGCGAAAAATCCATCCGGTCCCCATGAGCCAAAACTCCCTCCTCTCCCCGCGAGCGAAAAATCTCTTCTCTCCCAGTGAGCGAAAACTCTCTCCTCTTCCTGTGAGCGAAAAATCTCTTCTCTCCCCGTGGGCGAATACTCCCTCCTCTCCCCGTATGCGAAAACTCCCTCCTGTCCCCGTGAGCGAAAACTCCCTCCTCTCCCCGTGAGCGAAAAATCCCTTCTCTACCCGTGAGCGAAAACCCTCTCCTCTCCTCGTGAGCGAAAAATCTCTTGTCTCCCCGTGAGCGAAAATTCCCTCCTCTCCCGTGAGCGAAAACTCCCTCCTTCCCCCTGAGAAAAATCCCTCCTCTCCCCATGAGCGAAATATCCCTTCTCTTCCCGTTATTGAAAAATCCATCCGGTCTCCGTGAGTGAAAACTCCCTCCTCTCCCCGTTAGCGAAAAATCCCTCCTCTCCCTGTGACCGAAAACTCCCTTCTCTCCCCATGAGCGAAAAAACCCTTCTCTTCCCGTTAGTGAAAAATCCATGCTGTCCCCGTGAGCGCAAACTCCCTCCTCTCCCCGTGAGCGAGAAATCCCTTCTCACCCCGTGAGCGAAAAATCTCTTCTCTCCCCGTGAGCGAAAAATCCCTCCCCTCCCCGTGAGCGAAAAATCCCTCCTCTCCCCGTGAGCGAAAACTCCCTCCTCTCCCCGTGAGCGAAAAATCCCTCCAGTCTCCGTGAGCGAAAACTCCCTCCTCTCCCCGTGAGCGAGAAATCCCTTCTCACCCCGTGAGCGAAAAATCCCTTCTCTCCCCGTGAGCGAAACATCCATCCGGTCCCCATGAGCGAAAACTCCCTCCTCTCCCCGCGAGCGAAAAATCCCTTCTCTCCCTGTGAGCGAAAACTCTCTCCTCTCACTGTGAGGGAAAAATCTCTTCTCTCCCCGTGAGCGAATACTCCCTCCTCTCCCCGTATGCGAAAACTCCCTCCTCCCCCAGTGAAAAAAATCCCTCCTCTCCCCGTGAGCGAAAACTACCTTCTCACCCCGTGAGCACAAAATTCCTCCTGTGCCGTGACCGGAAAATCCCTCCTCTCCCCGTGATCGACAAATCCCACCTCTCCCCGTAAGCGAAAAATCCTTCCTGTCCCCGTGCGCGAAAACTCCCTCCTCTCCCCGTGAGCGAAAAATTCCTCTTCCCCGTGAGCACAAAATCCCTTCTGTCCCGTGAGCGAAAAATCCCTTGCCTCTCCGTGGGCGAAAAATCTCTCCTGTCCCCGTGAGCGAAAAATCCATCCTGTCCCCGTGAGCGAAAACTCCCTCCTCTCCCCGTGAGCGAAAAATCCCTTCTCTACCCGTGAGCGAAAACCCTCTCCTCTCCTCGTGAGCGAAAAATCTCTTCTCTCCCCGTGAGCGAAAACTCCCTCCTCTCCCGTGAGCGAAAACTCCCTCCTCTCCCCATGAGCGAAATATCCCTTCTCTTCCCGTTATTGAAAAATCCATGCTGTCCCCGTGAGCGAAAACTCCCTCCTCTCCCCTTGAGCGAGAAATTCTTCTCACCCCGTGAGCGTGAACTCCCTCCTCTTCCCGTGAGCGAAAAATCCTTTCTCTTCCCGTTAGTAAAAAATCCATTTTGTCCCCGTGAGTGAAAACTCCCTCCTCTCCCCGTGAGCGAAAAATCCCTCCTGTCCCCGTGAGCGAAACCTCCCTCCTCTCCGCGTGAGCAAAAAATCTCTCTCCCCGTGAGCGAAAAATCCCTCCTGTCTCATGAGCGAAAAATCCCTCCTCTCCCTGTGACGGAAAACTCCCTCCTCGCCCCATGAGCGAAAAATTCCTTCTCTTCCCGTTAGTGAAAAATCCATACTGTCCCTGTGAGCGAAAGCTCCCTCCTCTCCCCGTGAGCGAGAAATCCATTCTCAACCCGTGAGCGAAAACTCCCTCCTCTCCCCGTGAGCGAAAACTCCCTCCTCTCCCCGTGAGCGAAAACTCCCTCCTCTCCCCTCGAGCGAAAAATCCCTTCTCTCCCCGTGAGCGAAAACTCTCTCCTCTCACTGTGAGGGAAAAATCTCTTCTCTCCCCGTGAGCGAATACTCCCTCCTCTCCCCGTGTGCGAAAACTCCCTCCTCCCCCAGTGAAAAAAATCCCTTCTCTCCCCGTGAGCGAAAACTACCTTCTCACCCCGTGAGCACAAAATCCCTCCTGTGCCGTGACCGGAAAATCCCTCCTCTCCCCGTGATCGAAAAATCCCACCTCTCCCCGTAAGCGAAAAATCCTTCCTGTCCCCGTGCGCGAAAACTCCCTCCTCTCCCCGTTAGCGAAAAATTCCTCTTCCCCGTGAGCACAAAATCCCTTCTGTCCCGTGAGCGAAAAATCCCTTGCCTCTCCGTGGGCGAAAAATCTCTCCTGCCCCCTTGAGCGAAAAATCCATCCTGTCCCCGTGAGCGAAAACTCCCTCCTCTCCCCGTGAGCGAAAAATCCCTTCTCTACCCGTGAGCGAAAACCCTCTCCTCTCCTCGTGAGCGAAAAATCTCTTCTCTCCCCGTGAGCGAAAACTCCCTCCTCTCCCGTGAGCGAAAACTCCCTCCTCTCCCCATGAGCGAAATATCCCTTCTCTTCCCGTTATTGAAAAATCCATGCTGTCCCCGTGAGCGAAAACTCCCTCCTCTCCCCGTGAGCGAGAAATCCATTCACAACCCGTGAGCGAAAACTCCCTCCTCTCCCCGTGAGCGAAAACTCCCTCCTCTCCCCTTGAGCGAAAAATACCTTCTCTCCCCGTGAGCGAAAAATCCCTCCAGTCCCGGTGAGCGAAAACTCCTCTCCTCTCCCCGTGAGCGCAAAATGCATTCTCTCCCCGTGAGCGAAAAATACCTCCTGTCCCGTGAACGAAAAATCCGTCCTGTCCCCGTGTGCGAAAAATCCCTCCTGTCCCCATGAGCGAAAACTCCCTCCTCTCCCCGTGAGCGAAAAATCCCTTCTCTCCCCATGAGCGAAAAATCCCTCCTGTCCCGTGAGCGAAAAATCCCTCCTCTCCCCGTGAGCGAGAAATCCCTTCTCACCCCGTGAGCGAAAAATCGCTTCTCTCCCCGTGAGCGAAAAATCCATCCGGTCCCCATGAGCGAAAACTCCCTCCTCCCCCAGTGAAAAAAATCCCTCCTCTCCCCGTGAGCGAAAACTACCTTCTCACCCCGTGAGCACAAAATCCCTCCTGTGCCGTGACCGGAAAATCCCTCCTCTCCCCGTGATCGACAAATCCCACCTCTCCCCGTAAGCGAAAAATCCTTCCTGTCCCCGTGCGCGAAACCTCCCTCCTCTCCCCGTGAGCAAAAAATCTCTCTCCCCGTGAGCGAAAAATTCCTCCTGTCTCATGAGCGAAAAATCCCTCCTCTCCCTGTGACGGAAAACTCCCTCCTCGCCCCATGAGCGAAAAATTCCTTCTCTTCCCGTTAGTGAAAAATCCATACTGTCCCTGTGAGCGAAAGCTCCCTCCTCTCCCCGTGAGCGAGAAATCCATTCTCAACCCGTGAGCGAAAACTCCCTCCTCTCCCCGTGAGCGAAAACTCCCTCCTCTCCCCGTGAGCGAAAACTCCCTCCTCTCCCCGCGAGCGAAAAATCCCTTCTCTCCCCGTGAGCGAAAACTCTCTCCTCTCACTGTGAGGGAAAAATCTCTTCTCTCCCCGTGAGCGAATACTCCCTCCTCTCCCCGTGTGCGAAAACTCCCTCCTCCCCCAGTGAAAAAAATCCCTCCTCTCCCCGTGAGCGAAAACTACCTTCTCACCCCGTGAGCACAAAATCCCTCCTGTGCCGTGACCGGAAAATCCCTCCTCTCCCCGTGATCGAAAAATCCCACCTCTCCCCGTAAGCGAAAAATCCTTCCTGTCCCCGTGCGCGAAAACTCCCTCCTCTCCCCGTGAGCGAAAAATTCCTCTTCCCCGTGAGCACAAAATCCCTTTTGTCCCGTGAGCGAAAAATCCCTTGCCTCTCCGTGGGCGAAAAATCTCTCCTGCCCCCTTGAGCGAAAAATCCATCCTGTCCCCGTGAGCGAAAACTCCCTCCTCTCCCCGTGAGCGAAAAATCCCTTCTCTACCCGTGAGCGAAAACCCTCTCCTCTCCTCGTGAGCGAAAAATCTCTTCTCTCCCCGTGAGCGAAAACTCCTTCCTCTCCCGTGAGCGAAAACTCCCTCCTCTCCCCATGAGCGAAATATCCATTCTCTTCCCGTTATTGAAAAATCCATGCTGTCCCCGTGAGCGAAAACTCCCTCCTCTCCCCTTGAGCGAAAAATTTCTCTCCCCGTGAGCGAAAAATCCCTCGTGTCTCATGAGCGAAACCTCCCTTCTCTCCCCGTGAGCGAAAAATCTCTCTCCCCGTGAGCGAAAAATCCCTCCTGTCTCATGAGCGAAAAATCCCTCCTCTCCCTGTGACCGAAAACTCCCTCCTCGCCCCATGAGCAAAAAATTCCTTCTCTTCCTGTTAGTGAAAAATCTATGCTGCCCCCGTGAGCGAAAGCTCCCTCCTCTCCCCGTGAGCGAGAAATCCATTCACAACCCGTGAGCGAAAACTCCCTCCTCTCCCCGTGAGCGAAAACTCCCTCCTCTCCCCTTGAGCGAAAAATACCTTCTCTCCCCGTGAGCGAAAAATCCCTCCAGTCCCGGTGAGCGAAAACTCCTCTCCTCTCCCCGTGAGCGCAAAATGCATTCTCTCCCCGTGAGCGAAAAATACCTCCTGTCCCGTGAACGAAAAATCCCTCCTGTCCCCGTGAGCGAAAAATCCCTCCTGTCCCCATGAGCGAAAACTCCCTCCTCTCCCCGTGAGCGAAAAATCCCTTCTCTCCCCGTGAGCGCAAACTCCCTCCTCTCGCCGTGAGCGAAAAATCTCTTCTCTCCCCGTGAACGAAAAATCCCTCTTGTGCCGTGGGCGAAAAATCCCTCCTCTCCCCGTGAGCGAAAACTCCCTCCTCTCCCCGTGAGCGAAAAATCCTTCCTCTCCCCGTCAGCGAAAAATCCCTTCTCTCACCATGAGCGAAAAATCCCTTCTCTCCCCATGAGCGAAAAATCCATCCTGTCCCCATGAGCGAAAACTCCCTGCTCTCCCCGTGAGCGAAAAATTCCTTCTCTCCCCGTGAGCGATAACTCTCTCGTCTCCCTGTGAGCGAAAAATCTCTTCTCTCCCAGTGACCGAATACTCCCTCCTCTCCCCGTGAGCGAAAACAACCTCCTCCCCCAGAGAAAAAACTCTCCTCTCACCGTGAGCGAAAAATCTCTTCTCTCCCCGCGAGCGAAAAACCCTTTCTGTCCCCGTCAGCGAAAACTCCCTCCTCTCACCGTGAGCGAAAAATCTCTTCTCTCCCTGTGAGCGAAAAATCCCTCCTGTCCCGTGAGCGAAAAATCCCTCCTCTCCCCGTGAGCGAAAACTTCCTTCTCTCCCCGTGAGCGAAAAATCCATCCTGTCCCCGTGAGCGAAAACTCCCTCCTCTCCCCGTGATCGAAAAATCCCTTCTCTCCCCGTGAGGGAAAAATCCCTCCTCTCCCCGTAAGCGAAACCTCCCTCCTCTCCCCGTGAGGAAAAAATCCCTCTTCCCCGTGAGCGCAAAATCCCTTCTGTCCCGTGAGGGAAAAATCCCTTCTCTCTCCGTGGGCGAAAAATCCGTGCGGTCCCCGTGAGCGAAAAATTCCTCTTCCCCGTGAGCACAAAATCCCTTCTGTCCCGTGAACGAAAAATCCCTTGCCTCTCCGTGGGCGGAAAATCTCTCCTGTCCCCGTGAGCGAAAAATCCCGTGAGCGAAAACTCCCTCCTCTCCCCATGAGCGAAATATCCCTTCTCTTCCCGTTATTGAAAAATCCATGCTGTCCCCGTGAGCGAAAACTCCCTCCTCTCCCCTTGAGCGAAAAATTTCTCTCCCCGTGAGCGAAAAATCCCTCCTGTCTCATGAGCGAAACCTCCCTCCTCTCCCCGTGAGCGAAAAATCTCTCCTGTCCCCGTGAGCGAAAAATCCCTCCTGTCCCCGAAAGCGAAAACTCCCTCCTCTCCCCGTGAGCGAAAACTCCCTTCTCTCCAAGTGAGCGAAATATCCCTCTTGTCCCGTGAGCGAAAAATCGCTCCTCTCCCCGTGAGCGAAAAATCCCTCCTGTCCCCGTGAGCGAAAAATCCCTCCTCTCCCCGTGAGCGAAAAATTCCTCCTGTCCCCGTGAGCGAAAACTCCTTCCTCTCTCGGTGAGCGAAAAATCTCTTCTCTCCTCGTGAGCGAAAAATCCCTACTCTCCCGTGAGCGAAAAATTCCTCCTCCCCCCATGAGCGAAAACTCCCTCCTCTCTCCGTGAGCGAAAAATCTCTCCCCTCCCCGTGAGCGAACAATCCCTCCCCTCCCCGTGAGCGAAAAATCCCTCCTCTCCCCGTGAGCGAAAACTCCCTACTCTCCCCTTGAGCGAAAAATCCCTTCTCTCCCCGTGAGCGAAAAATCACTACTCTCCCCGTGAGCGAAAAATTCCTCCTCCCCCCATGAGCGAAAACTCCCTCCTCTCTCCGTGAGCGAAAAATCTCTCCCCTCCCCGTGAGCGAACAATCCCTCCCCTCCCCGTGAGCGAAAAATCCCTCCTCTCCCCGTGAGCGAAAACTCCCTACTCTCCCCTTGAGCGAAAAATCCCTTCTCTCCCCGTGAGCGAAAAATCCCTCCTCTCCCCGTGAGCGAAAACTCCCTCCTCTCCCCGTGAGCGAAAAATCCCTTCTCTCCCCGTGAGCGAAAAATCCCTCCAGTCTCCGTGAGCGAAAACTCCCTCCTCTCCCCGTGAGCGAAAAATGCCTTCTCTCCCCGTGAGCGAAAAATACCTCCTGTCCCGTGAACGAAAAATCCCTCCTGTCCCCGTGAGCAAAAAATCTCTCCTGTCCCCGTGAGCGAAAAGTCCCTCCTCTCCCCGTGAGCGAAAAATCACTACTCTCCCCGTGAGCGAAAAATTCCTCCTCCCCCCATGAGCGAAAACTCCCTCCTCTCTCCGTGAGCGAAAAATCTCTCCCCTCCCCGTGAGCGAACAATCCCTCCCCTCCCCGTGAGCGAAAAATCCCTCCTCTCCCCGTGAGCGAAAACTCCCTACTCTCCCCTTGAGCGAAAAATCCCTTCTCTCCCCGTGAGCGAAAAATCCCTCCAGTCTCCGTGAGCGAAAACTCCCTCCTCTCCCCGTGAGCGAAAAATGCCTTCTCTCCCCGTGAGCGAAAAATACCTCCTGTCCCCGTGAGCGAAAAATCCCTCCTGTCCCCGTGAGCGAAAAGTCCCTCCTCTCCCCGTGAGCGAAAAATCACTACTCTCCCGTGAGCGAAAAATTCCTCCTCCCCCCATGAGCGAAAACTCCCTCCTCTCTCCGTGAGCGAAAAATCTCTCCCCTCCCCGTGAGCGAACAATCCCTCCCCTCCCCGTGAGCGAAAAATCCCTCCTCTCCCCGTGAGCGAAAACTCCCTACTCTCCCCTTGAGCGAAAAATCCCTTCTCTCCCCGTGAGCGAAAAATCCCTCCAGTCTCCGTGAGCGAAAACTCCCTCCTCTCCCCGTGAGCGAAAAATGCCTTCTCTCCCCGTGAGCGAAAAATACCTCCTGTCCCCGTGAGCGAAAAATCCCTCCTGTCCCCGTGAGCGAAAAGTCCCTCCTCTCCCCGTGAGCGGAAAATCACTACTCTCCCCGTGAGCGAAAAATCCCTTTTGTCCCTTGAGCGAAAAATCCCTCCTCTCCGTGTGAGCGAAAACTCCCTGCTCTCCCCATGAGCGAAAAATCCCTTCTCTTCCCGTTAGTGAAAAATCCATCCGGTCCCCGTGAGCGAAAAATCTCTCCGCTCCCCGTGAGCGATAAATCCCTCCTGTCCCCGTGAGCGAAAACTCCCTCCTCTCTCCGTGAGCGAAAACTCCTTTCTCTCCAAGTGAGCGAAATATCCCTCTTGTCCCGTGAGCGAAAAATCCCTTCTCTCCCCGTGAGCGAAAAATCCCTCCAGTCTTAGTGAGCGAAAACTCCCTCCTCTCCCCGTGAGCGAAAAATGCCTTCTCTCCCCGTGAGCGAAAAATACCTCCTGTCCCGTGAACGAAAAATCCCTCCTGTCCCCGTGAGCGAAAAATCCCTCCTGTCCCCGTGAGCGAAAAGTCCCTCCTCTCCCCGTGAGCGAAAAATCACTACTCTCCCCGTGAGCAAAAAATTCCTTTTGTCCCTTGAGCGAAAAATCCCTCCTCTCCGTGTGAGCGAAAAATCTCTTCTCTTCCCGTTAGTGAAAAATCCATCCGGTCCCCGTGAGCGAAAACTCCCTCCTCTCCCCGTGAGCGAAAAATCCCTTCTCATCCCTTGAGCAAAAGATCCCTCCTGTGCTGTGAGCGAAAAATCTCTCCGCTCCCCATGAGCGAAAAATCAATCCTGACCCCGTGAGCGAAAACTCCCTCCTCTTCCCGTGAGCGAAAAATCCCTCTCTTCCCCATGAGCGCAAAATCCGTTCTGTTCTGTGAGCAAAAAATTCCTCCTCTCTCCGTTTGCGAAAAATCGCTCCTCTCCCCGTGAGCGAAATCTCCCTCATCTCCCTGTAAACGAAAAATTCCTTCTCTCCCCGTGAGCGAAAAATCCCTTCTCTCCCCGTGAGTGAAAACTCCATCCTGTCCCCGTGAGCGAAAACTCCCTCCTCTCCCCGTGATCGAAAAATCCCTTCTCTCCCCGTGAGGGAAAAATCCCTCCTCTCCCCGTAAGCGAAACCTCCCTCCTCTCCTTGTGAGGGAAAAATCCCTCTTCCCCGTGAGCGAAAAATCCCTTCTCTCTCCGTGGGCGAAAAATCCCTCCTGTCCCCGTGAGCGAGAAATCCATCCTGTCCCCGTGAGCGAAAACTCCCTCCTCTCTCCGTGAGCGAAAAATCTCTCCCCTCCCCGTGAGCGAAAAATCCCTCCCCTCCCCGTGAGCGAAAAATCTCTCCTCTCCCCGTGAGCGAAAACTCCCTCCTCTCCCCGTGAGCGAAAAATCCCTTCTCTCCCCGTGAGCGAAAAATCCCTCCAGTCTCCGTGAGCGAAAACTCCCTCCTCTCCCCGTGAGCGAAAAATGCCTTCTCTCCCCGTGAGCGAAAAATACCTCCTGTCCCGTGAACGAAAAATCCCTCCTGTCCCCGTGAGCGAAAAATCTCTCCTGTCCCCGTGAGCGAAAAGTCCCTCCTCTCCCCGTGAGCGAAAAATCACTACTCTCCCCGTGAGCGAAAAATCCCTTTTGTCCCTTGAGCGAAAAATCCCTCCTCTCCATGTGAGCGAAAACTCCCTGCTCTCCCCATGAGCGAAAAATCCCTTCTCTTCCCGTTAGTGAAAAATCCATCCGGTCCCCGTGAGCGAAAACTCCCTCCTCTCCCCGTGAGCGAAAAATCCCTTCTCATCCCTTGAGCAAAAGATCCCTCCTGTGCTGTGAGCGAAAAATCTCTCCGCTCCCCATGAGCGAAAAATCAATCCTGTCCCCGTGAGCGAAAACTCCCTCCTCTTCCCGTGAGCGAAAAATCCCTCTCTTCCCCATGAGCGCAAAATCCGTTCTGTTCCGTGAGCAAAAAATTCCTCCTCTCTCCGTTTGCGAAAAATCGCTCCTCTCCCCGTGAGCGAAATCTCCCTCCTCCCTGTAAACGAAAAATTCCTTCTCTCCCCGTGAGCGAAAAATCCATCCGGTCCCCATGAGCCAAAACTCCCTCCTCTCCCCGCGAGCGAAAAATCTCTTCTCTCCCAGTGAGCGAAAACTCTCTCCTCTCCCTGTGAGCGAAAAATCTCTTCTCTCCCCGTGGGCGAATACTCCCTCCTCTCCCCGTATGCGAAAACTCCCTCCTGTCCCCGTGAGCGAAAACTCCCTCCTCTCCCCGTGAGCGAAAAATCCCTCCTCTCCCCGTGAGCGAAAACTCCCTCCTCTCCCCGTGAGCAAAAAATCCCTTCTCTCCCCGTGAGCGAAAAATCCCTCCAGTCTCCGTGAGCGAAAACTCCCTCCTCTCCCCGTGAGCGAGAAATCCCTTCTCACCCCGTGAGCGAAAAATCCCTTCTCTCCCCGTGAGCGAAAAATCCATCCGGTCCCCATGAGCGAAAACTCCCTCCTCTCCCCGCGAGCGAAAAATCCCTTCTCTCCCTGTGAGCGAAAACTCTCTCCTCTCACTGTGAGGGAAAAATCTCTTCTCTCCCCGTGAGCGAATACTCCCTCCTCTCCCCGTATGCGAAAACTCCCTCCTCCCCCAGTGAAAAAAATCCCTCCTCTCCCCGTGAGCGAAAACTACCTTCTCACCCCGTGAGCACAAAATCCCTCCTGTGCCGTGACCGGAAAATCCCTCCTCTCCCCGTGATCGAAAAATCCCACCTCTCCCCGTAAGCGAAAAATCCTTCCTGTCCCCGTGCGCGAAAACTCCCTCCTCTCCCCGTGAGGAAAAATTCCTCTTTCCCGTGAGCACAAAATCCCTTCTGTCCCGTGAGCGAAAAATCCCTTGCCTCTCCGTGGGCGAAAAATCTCTCCTGCCCCCTTGAGCGAAAAATCCATCCTGTCCCCGTGAGCGAAAACCCCCTCCTCTCCCCGTGAGCGAAAAATCCCTTCTCTACCCGTGAGCGAAAACCCTCTCCTCTCCTCGTGAGCGAAAAATCTCTTCTCTCCCCGTGAGCGAAAACTCCCTCCTCTCCCGTGAGCGAAAACTCCCTCCTCTCCCCATGAGCGAAATATCCCTTCTCTTCCCGTTATTGAAAAATCCATGCTGTCCCCGTGAGCGAAAACTCCCTCCTCTCCCCTTGAGCGAAAAATTTCTCTCCCCGTGAGCGAAAAATCCCTCCTGTCTCATGAGCGAAACCTCCCTTCTCTCCCCGTGAGCGAAAAATCTCTCTCCCCGTGAGCGAAAAATCCCTCCTGTCTCATGAGCGAAAAATCCCTCCTCTCCCTGTGACCGAAAACTCCCTCCTCGCCCCATGAGCAAAAAATTCCTTCTCTTCCTGTTAGTGAAAAATCCATGCTGTCCCCGTGAGCGAAAGCTCCCTCCTCTCCCCGTGAGCGAGAAATCCATTCACAACCCGTGAGCGAAAACTCCCTCCTCTCCCCGTGAGCGAAAACTCCCTCCTCTCCCCTTGAGCGAAAAATACCTTCTCTCCCCGTGAGCGAAAAATCCCTCCAGTCCCGGTGAGCGAAAACTCCTCTCCTCTCCCCGTGAGCGCAAAATGCCTTCTCTCCCCGTGAGCGAAAAATACCTCCTGTCCCGTGAACGAAAAATCCCTCCTGTCCCCGTGAGCGAAAAATCCCTCCTGTCCCCATGAGCGAAAACTCCCTCCTCTCCCCGTGAGCGAAAAATCCCTTCTCTCCCCATGAGCGAAAAATCCCTCCTGTCCCGTGAGCGAAAAATCCCTCCTGTCCCCGTGAGCGCAAACTCCCTCCTCTCGCCGTGAGCGAAAAATCTCTTCTCTCCCCGTGAACGAAAAATCTCTCTTGTCCCGTGGGCGAAAAATCCCTCCTCTCCCCGTGAGGGAAAACTCCCTCCTCTCCCCGTGAGCGAAAAATCCTTCCTCTCCCCGTCAGCGAAAAATCCCTTCTCTCACCATGAGCGAAAAATCCCTTCTCTCCCCATGAGCGAAAAATCCATCCTGTCCCCATGAGCGAAAACTCCCTGCTCTCCCCGTGAGCGAAAAATTCCTTCTCTCCCCGTGAGCGATAACTCTCTCGTCTCCCTGTGAGCGAAAAATCTCTTCTCTCCCAGTGACCGAATACTCCCTCCTCTCCCCGTGAGCGAAAACAACCTCCTCCCCCAGAGAAAAAACTCTCCTCTCACCGTGAGCGAAAAATCTCTTCTCTCCCCGCGAGCGAAAAACCCTTTCTGTCCCCGTCAGCGAAAACTCCCTCCTCTCACCGTGAGCGAAAAATCTCTTCTCTCCCTGTGAGCGAAAAATCCCTCCTGTCCCGTGAGCGAAAAATCCCTCCTCTCCCCGTGAGCGAAAACTTCCTTCTCTCCCCGTGAGCGAAAAATCCATCCTGTCCCCGTGAGCGAAAACTCCCTCCTCTCCCCGTGATCGAAAAATCCCTTCTCTCCCCGTGAGCGAAAAATCTCTTCTCTCCCCGTGAGCGAAAACTCTCTCCTCTCCCAGTGAGCGAAAACTTCCTCCTCTTCCCTGAGAATAATCCCTCCTCTCCCCGTGAGCGAAAACTCCGTCCTCTCCCCGTCAGCGAAAAATCTCTCCTGTCCCCGTGAGCGAAAAATCTCTCCTGTCCCCGAAAGCGAAAACTCCCTCCTCTCTCCGTGAGCGAAAAATCTCTTCTCTCCCCGTGAGCGAAAAATCCCTCCTGTCCCCGTGAGCGAAAAATCCCTCCTCTCCCCGTGAGCGAAAAATCCCTCCTGTCCCCGTGAGCGAAAACTCCCTCCTCTCTCCGTGAGCGAAAAATCTCCTCTCTCTCGTCCCGTGAGCAAAAAAATTCCTCCTCTCCCCAATAGCGACAACTCCCTCCTCTCTCCGTGAGCGAAAAATCTCTCCCCTCCCCGTGAGCGAAAAATCCCTCCCCTCCCCGTGAGCGAAAAATCCCTCCTCTCCCCGTGAGCGAAAACTCCCTCCTCTCCCCGTGAGCGAAAAATCCCTTCTCTCCCCGTGAGCGAAAAATCCCTCCAGTCTCCGTGAGCGAAAACTCCCTCCTCTCCCCGTGAGCGAAAAATCCCTCTCTCTCCCCGTGAGCGAAAAATCCATCCTGTCCCGTGAGCAAAAAATTCCTCCTCTCCCCGTTAGCGAAAAATCCCTCCTCTCCCCGTGAGCGAAAATCTCCCTCCTCCCCGTGAGCGAAAAATCCCTTCTCTCCCCGTGAGCGAAAAATCCCTCCTCTCCCCGTGAGCGAAAACTCCCTCCTCTCCCCGTGAGCGAAAAATCCCTTCTCTCCCCGTGAGCGAAAACTCCCTCCTCTCCCGTGAGCGAAAAATCCCTCCTCTCCCCGTGAGCGAAAACTCCCTCCTCTCCCCGTGAGCGAAAAATCCCTACTCTCCCCGTGAGCGAAAAATCCCTCCTCTCCCGTGAGCGAAAAATCCCTCCTCTCCCCGTGAGCGAAAACTCCCTCCTCTCCCCGTGAGCGAAAAATCCCTTCTCTCCCGTTAGTGAAAAATCCCTCCTGTCCCCGTGAGCGAAAACTCCCTCCTCTCCCCGTGAGCGAGAAATCCCTTCTCACCCCGTGAGCGAAAAATCCCTTCTCTCCCCGTGAGCGAAAAATCCATCCGGTCCCCATGAGCGAAAACTCCCTCCTCTCCCCGCGAGCGAAAAATCCCTTCTCTCCCGTGAGCGAAAACTCTCTCCTCTCACTGTGAGGGAAAAATCTCTTCTCTCCCCGTGAGCGAATACTCCCTCCTCTCCCCGTATGCGAAAACTCCCTCCTCCCCCAGTGAAAAAAATCCCTCCTCTCCCCGTGAGCGAAAACTACCTTCTCACCCCGTGAGCACAAAATCCCTCCTGTGCCGTGACCGGAAAATCCCTCCTCTCCCCGTGATCGAAAAATCCCACCTCTCCCCGTAAGCGAAAAATCCTTCCTGTCCCCGTGCGCGAAAACTCCCTCCTCTCCCCGTGAGCGAAAAATTCCTCTTCCCCGTGAGCACAAAATCCCTTCTGTCCCGTGAGCGAAAAATCCCTTGCCTCTCCGTGGGCGAAAAATCTCTCCTGCCCCCTTGAGCGAAAAATCCATCCTGTCCCCGTGAGCGAAAACTCCCTCCTCTCCCCGTGAGCGAAAAATCCCTTCTCTACCCGTGAGCGAAAACCCTCTCCTCTCCTCGTGAGCGAAAAATCTCTTCTCTCCCCGTGAGCGAAAACTCCCTCCTCTCCCGTGAGCGAAAACTCCCTCCTCTCCCCATGAGCGAAATATCCCTTCTCTTCCCGTTATTGAAAAATCCATGCTGTCCCCGTGAGCGAAAACTCCCTCCTCTCCCCTTGAGCGAAAAATTTCTCTCCCCGTGAGCGAAAAATCCCTCCTGTCTCATGAGCGAAACCTCCCTTCTCTCCCCGTGAGCGAAAAATCTCTCTCCCCGTGAGCGAAAAATCCCTCCTGTCTCATGAGCGAAAAATCCCTCCTCTCCCTGTGACCGAAAACTCCCTCCTCGCCCCATGAGCAAAAAATTCCTTCTCTTCCTGTTAGTGAAAAATCCATGCTGTCCCCGTGAGCGAAAGCTCCCTCCTCTCCCCGTGAGCGAGAAATCCATTCACAACCCGTGAGCGAAAACTCCCTCCTCTCCCCGTGAGCGAAAACTCCCTCCTCTCCCCTTGAGCGAAAAATACCTTCTCTCCCCGTGAGCGAAAAATCCCTCCAGTCCCGGTGAGCGAAAACTCCTCTCCTCTCCCCGTGAGCGCAAAATGCCTTCTCTCCCCGTGAGCGAAAAATACCTCCTGTCCCGTGAACGAAAAATCCCTCCTGTCCCCGTGAGCGAAAAATCCCTCCTGTCCCCATGAGCGAAAACTCCCTCCTCTCCCCGTGAGCGAAAAATCCCTTCTCTCCCCATGAGCGAAAAATCCCTCCTGTCCCGTGAGCGAAAAATCCCTCCTGTCCCCGTGAGCGCAAACTCCCTCCTCTCGCCGTGAGCGAAAAATCTCTTCTCTCCCCGTGAACGAAAAATCTCTCTTGTCCCGTGGGCGAAAAATCCCTCCTCTCCCCGTGAGCGAAAACTCCCTCCTCTCCCCGTGAGCGAAAAATCCTTCCTCTCCCCGTCAGCGAAAAATCCCTTCTCTCACCATGAGCGAAAAATCCCTTCTCTCCCCATGAGCGAAAAATCCATCCTGTCCCCATGAGCGAAAACTCCCTGCTCTCCCCGTGAGCGAAAAATTCCTTCTCTCCCCGTGAGCGATAACTCTCTCGTCTCCCTGTGAGCGAAAAATCTCTTCTCTCCCAGTGACCGAATACTCCCTCCTCTCCCCGTGAGCGAAAACAACCTCCTCCCCCAGAGAAAAAACTCTCCTCTCACCGTGAGCGAAAAATCTCTTCTCTCCCCGCGAGCGAAAAACCCTTTCTGTCCCCGTCAGCGAAAACTCCCTCCTCTCACCGTGAGCGAAAAATCTCTTCTCTCCCTGTGAGCGAAAAATCCCTCCTGTCCCGTGAGCGAAAAATCCCTCCTCTCCCCGTGAGCGAAAACTTCCTTCTCTCCCCGTGAGCGAAAAATCCATCCTGTCCCCGTGAGCGAAAACTCCCTCCTCTCCCCGTGATCGAAAAATCCCTTCTCTCCCCGTGAGGGAAAAATCCCTCCTCTCCCCGTAAGCGAAACCTCCCTCCTCTCCCCGTGAGGAAAAAATCCCTCTTCCCCGTGAGCGCAAAATCCCTTCTGTCCCGTGAGGGAAAAATCCCTTCTCTCTCCGTGGGCGAAAAATCCGTGCGGTCCCCGTGAGCGAAAAATCCATCCTGTCCCCGTGAGCGAAAACTCCTTCCTCTCCCCGTGAGCGAAATATCTCTTCTCTCCCCGTGAGCGAGAACTCTCTCCTCTCCCCGTGAGCGAAAAATCTCTTCTCTCCCCGTGAGCGAAAACTCTCTCCTCTCCCATGAGCGAAAACTTCCTCCTCTTCCCTGAGAATAATCCCTCCTCTCCCCGTGAGCGAAAACTCCGTCCTCTCCCCGTCAGCGAAAAATCTCTCCTGTCCCCGTGAGCGAAAAATCTCTCCTGTCCCCGAAAGCGAAAACTCCCTCCTCTCTCCGTGAGCGAAAAATCTCTTCTCTCCCCGTGAGCGAAAAATCCCTCCTGTCCCCGTGAGCGAAAAATCCCTCCTCTCCCCGTGAGCGAAAAATCCCTCCTGTCCCCGTGAGCGAAAACTCCCTCCTCTCTCCGTGAGCGAAAAATCTCTTCTCTCCCCGTGAGCGAAAAATCCATCCTGTCCCGTGAGCAAAAAAATTCCTCCTCTCCCCAATAGCGACAACTCCCTCCTCTCTCCGTGAGCGAAAAATCTCTCCCCTCCCCGTGAGCGAAAAATCCCTCCCCTCCCCGTGAGCGAAAAATCCCTCCTCTCCCCGTGAGCGAAAACTCCCTCCTCTCCCCGTGAGCGAAAAATCCCTTCTCTCCCCGTGAGCGAAAAATCCCTCCAGTCTCCGTGAGCGAAAACTCCCTCCTCTCCCCGTGAGCGAAAAATCTCTTCTCTCCCCGTGAGCGAAAAATCCATCCTGTCCCGTGAGCAAAAAAATTCCTCCTCTCCCCAATAGCGACAACTCCCTCCTCTCTCCGTGAGCGAAAAATCTCTCCCCTCCCCGTGAGCGAAAAATCCCTCCCCTCCCCGTGAGCGAAAAATCCCTCCTCTCCCCGTGAGCGAAAACTCCCTCCTCTCCCCGTGAGCGAAAAATCCCTTCTCTCCCCGTGAGCGAAAAATCCCTCCAGTCTCCGTGAGCGAAAACTCCCTCCTCTCCCCGTGAGCGAAAAGTCCCTCCTCTCCCCGTGAGCGAAAAATCACTACTCTCCCCGTGAGCGAAAAATCCCTTTTGTCCCTTGAGCGAAAAATCCCTCCTCTCCATGTGAGCGAAAACTCCCTGCTCTCCCCATGAGCGAAAAATCCCTTCTCTTCCCGTTAGTGAAAAATCCATCCGGTCCCCGTGAGCGAAAACTCCCTCCTCTCCCCGTGAGCGAAAAATCCCTTCTCATCCCTTGAGCAAAAGATCCCTCCTGTGCTGTGAGCGAAAAATCTCTCCGCTCCCCATGAGCGAAAAATCAATCCTGTCCCCGTGAGCGAAAACTCCCTCCTCTTCCCGTGAGCGAAAAATCCCTCTCTTCCCCATGAGCGCAAAATCCGTTCTGTTCCGTGAGCAAAAAATTCCTCCTCTCTCCGTTTGCGAAAAATCGCTCCTCTCCCCGTGAGCGAAATCTCCCTCCTCCCTGTAAACGAAAAATTCCTTCTCTCCCCGTGAGCGAAAAATCTCTTCTCTCCCCGTGAGCGAAAAATCCATCCGGTCCCCATGAGCCAAAACTCCCTCCTCTCCCCGCGAGCGAAAAATCTCTTCTCTCCCAGTGAGCGAAAACTCTCTCCTCTTCCTGTAAGCGAAAAATCTCTTCTCTCCCCGTGGGCGAATACTCCCTCCTCTCCCCGTATGCGAAAACTCCCTCCTGTCCCCGTGAGCGAAAACTCCCTCCTCTCCCCGTGAGCGAAAAATCCCTTCTCTACCCGTGAGCGAAAACCCTCTCCTCTCCTCGTGAGCGAAAAATCTCTTGTCTCCCCGTGAGCGAAAATTCCCTCCTCTCCCGTGAGCGAAAACTCCCTCCTTCCCCCTGAGAAAAATCCCTCCTCTCCCCATGAGCGAAATATCCCTTCTCTTCCCGTTATTGAAAAATCCATCCGGTCTCCGTGAGTGAAAACTCCCTCCTCTCCCCGTTAGCGAAAAATCCCTCCTCTCCCTGTGACCGAAAACTCCCTTCTCTCCCCATGAGCGAAAAAACCCTTCTCTTCCCGTTAGTGAAAAATCCATGCTGTCCCCGTGAGCGCAAACTCCCTCCTCTCCCCGTGAGCGAGAAATCCCTTCTCACCCCGTGAGCGAAAAATCTCTTCTCTCCCCGTGAGCGAAAAATCCCTCCCCTCCCCGTGAGCGAAAAATCCCTCCTCTCCCCGTGAGCGAAAACTCCCTCCTCTCCCCGTGAGCGAAAAATCCCTCCAGTCTCCGTGAGCGAAAACTCCCTCCTCTCCCCGTGAGCGAGAAATCCCTTCTCACCCCGTGAGCGAAAAATCCCTTCTCTCCCCGTGAGCGAAAAATCCATCCGGTCCCCATGAGCGAAAACTCCCTCCTCTCCCCGCGAGCGAAAAATCCCTTCTCTCCCTGTGAGCGAAAACTCTCTCCTCTCACTGTGAGGGAAAAATCTCTTCTCTCCCCGTGAGCGAATACTCCCTCCTCTCCCCGTATGCGAAAACTCCCTCCTCCCCCAGTGAAAAAAATCCCTCCTCTCCCCGTGAGCGAAAACTACCTTCTCACCCCGTGAGCACAAAATTCCTCCTGTGCCGTGACCGGAAAATCCCTCCTCTCCCCGTGATCGACAAATCCCACCTCTCCCCGTAAGCGAAAAATCCTTCCTGTCCCCGTGCGCGAAAACTCCCTCCTCTCCCCGTGAGCGAAAAATTCCTCTTCCCCGTGAGCACAAAATCCCTTCTGTCCCGTGAGCGAAAAATCCCTTGCCTCTCCGTGGGCGAAAAATCTCTCCTGCCCCGTGAGCGAAAAATCCATCCTGTCCCCGTGAGCGAAAACTCCCTCCTCTCCCCGTGAGCGAAAAATCCCTTCTCTCCCCATGAGCGAAAAATCCATCCTGTCCCCATGAGCGAAAACTCCCTGCTCTCCCCGTGAGCGAAAAATTCCTTCTCTCCCCGTGAGCGATAACTCTCTCGTCTCCCTGTGAGCGAAAAATCTCTTCTCTCCCAGTGACCGAATACTCCCTCCTCTCCCCGTGAGCGAAAACAACCTCCTCCCCCGAGAAAAAACTCTCCTCTCACCGTGAGCGAAAAATCTCTTCTCTCCCCGCGAGCGAAAAACCCTTTCTGTCCCCGTCAGCGAAAACTCCCTCCTCTCACCGTGAGCGAAAAATCTCTTCTCTCCCTGTGAGCGAAAAATCCCTCCTGTCCCGTGAGCGAAAAATCCCTCCTCTCCCCGTGAGCGAAAAATCCATCCTGTCCCCGTGAGCGAAAACTCCCTCCTCTCCCCGTGATCGAAAAATCCCTTCTCTCCCCGTGAGGGAAAAATCCCTCCTCTCCCCGTAAGCGAAACCTCCCTCCTCTCCCCGTGAGGAAAAAATCCCTCTTCCCCGTGAGCGCAAAATCCCTTCTGTCCCGTGAGGGAAAAATCCCTTCTCTCTCCGTGGGCGAAAAATCCGTGCGGTCCCCGTGAGCGAAAAATCCATCCTGTCCCCGTGAGCGAAAACTCCTTCCTCTCCCCGTGAGCGAAATATCTCTTCTCTCCCCGTGAGCGAGAACTCTCTCCTCTCCCCGTGAGCGAAAAATCTCTTCTCTCCCCGTGAGCGAAAACTCTCTCCTCTCCCATGAGCGAAAACTTCCTCCTCTTCCCTGAGAATAATCCCTCCTCTCCCCGTGAGCGAAAACTCCGTCCTCTCCCCGTCAGCGAAAAATCTCTCCTGTCCCCGTGAGCGAAAAATCCTCCTGTCCCCGAAAGCGAAAACTCCCTCCTCTCTCCGTGAGCGAAAAATCTCTTCTCTCCCCGTGAGCGAAAAATCCCTCCTGTCCCCGTGAGCGAAAAATCCCTCCTCTCCCCGTGAGCGAAAAATCCCTCCTGTCCCCGTGAGCGAAAACTCCCTCCTCTCTCCGTGAGCGAAAAATCTCTTCTCTCCCCGTGAGCGAAAAATCCATCCTGTCCCGTGAGCAAAAAAATTCCTCCTCTCCCCAATAGCGACAACTCCCTCCTCTCTCCGTGAGCGAAAAATCTCTCCCCTCCCCGTGAGCGAAAAATCCCTCCCCTCCCCGTGAGCGAAAAATCCCTCCTCTCCCCGTGAGCGAAAACTCCCTCCTCTCCCCGTGAGCGAAAAATCCCTTCTCTCCCCGTGAGCGAAAAATCCCTCCAGTCTCCGTGAGCGAAAACTCCCTCCTCTCCCCGTGAGCGAAAAATCTCTTCTCTCCCCGTGAGCGAAAAATCCATCCTGTCCCGTGAGCAAAAAAATTCCTCCTCTCCCCAATAGCGACAACTCCCTCCTCTCTCCGTGAGCGAAAAATCTCTCCCCTCCCCGTGAGCGAAAAATCCCTCCCCTCCCCGTGAGCGAAAAATCCCTCCTCTCCCCGTGAGCGAAAACTCCCTCCTCTCCCCGTGAGCGAAAAATCCCTTCTCTCCCCGTGAGCGAAAAATCCCTCCAGTCTCCGTGAGCGAAAACTCCCTCCTCTCCCCGTGAGCGAAAAGTCCCTCCTCTCCCCGTGAGCGAAAAATCACTACTCTCCCCGTGAGCGAAAAATCCCTTTTGTCCCTTGAGCGAAAAATCCCTCCTCTCCATGTGAGCGAAAACTCCCTGCTCTCCCCATGAGCGAAAAATCCCTTCTCTTCCCGTTAGTGAAAAATCCATCCGGTCCCCGTGAGCGAAAACTCCCTCCTCTCCCCGTGAGCGAAAAATCCCTTCTCATCCCTTGAGCAAAAGATCCCTCCTGCGCTGTGAGCGAAAAATCTCTCCGCTCCCCATGAGCGAAAAATCAATCCTGTCCCCGTGAGCGAAAACTCCCTCCTCTTCCCGTGAGCGAAAAATCCCTCTCTTCCCCATGAGCGCAAAATCCGTTCTGTTCCGTGAGCAAAAAATTCCTCCTCTCTCCGTTTGCGAAAAATCGCTCCTCTCCCCGTGAGCGAAATCTCCCTCCTCCCTGTAAACGAAAAATTCCTTCTCTCCCCGTGAGCGAAAAATCTCTTCTCTCCCCGTGAGCGAAAAATCCATCCGGTCCCCATGAGCCAAAACTCCCTCCTCTCCCCGCGAGCGAAAAATCTCTTCTCTCCCAGTGAGCGAAAACTCTCTCCTCTTCCTGTGAGCGAAAAATCTCTTCTCTCCCCGTGGGCGAATACTCCCTCCTCTCCCCGTATGCGAAAACTCCCTCCTGTCCCCGTGAGCGAAAACTCCCTCCTCTCCCCGTGAGCGAAAAATCCCTTCTCTACCCGTGAGCGAAAACCCTCTCCTCTCCTCGTGAGCGAAAAATCTCTTGTCTCCCCGTGAGCGAAAATTCCCTCCTCTCCCGTGAGCGAAAACTCCCTCCTTCCCCCTGAGAAAAATCCCTCCTCTCCCCATGAGCGAAATATCCCTTCTCTTCCCGTTATTGAAAAATCCATCCGGTCTCCGTGAGTGAAAACTCCCTCCTCTCCCCGTTAGCGAAAAATCCCTCCTCTCCCTGTGACCGAAAACTCCCTTCTCTCCCCATGAGCGAAAAACCCTTCTCTTCCCGTTAGTGAAAAATCCATGCTGTCCCCGTGAGCGCAAACTCCCTCCTCTCCCCGTGAGCGAGAAATCCCTTCTCACCCCGTGAGCGAAAAATCTCTTCTCTCCCCGTGAGCGAAAAATCCCTCCCCTCCCCGTGAGCGAAAAA
Organism: Amblyomma americanum; assembly: GCA_030143305.2. Taxonomy (NCBI): domain Eukaryota; kingdom Metazoa; phylum Arthropoda; class Arachnida; order Ixodida; family Ixodidae; genus Amblyomma; species Amblyomma americanum. Next base: position 120,367 of record JARKHS020002996.1, read on the forward strand.
TCCCTCCTCTCCCCGTGAGCGAAAACTCCCTCCTCTCCCCGTGAGCGAAAAATCCCTCCAGTCTCCGTGAGCGAAAACTCCCTCCTCTCCCCGTGAGCGAGAAATCCCTTCTCACCCCGTGAGCGAAAAATCCCTTCTCTCCCCGTGAGCGAAAAATCCATCCGGTCCCCATGAGCGAAAACTCCCTCCTCTCCCCGCGAGCGAAAAATCCCTTCTCTCCCTGTGAGCGAAAACTCTCTCCTCTCACTGTGAGGGAAAAATCTCTTCTCTCCCCGTGAGCGAATACTCCCTCCTCTCCCCGTATGCGAAAACTCCCTCCTCCCCCAGTGAAAAAAATCCCTCCTCTCCCCGTGAGCGAAAACTACCTTCTCACCCCGTGAGCACAAAATTCCTCCTGTGCCGTGACCGGAAAATCCCTCCTCTCCCCGTGATCGACAAATCCCACCTCTCCCCGTAAGCGAAAAATCCTTCCTGTCCCCGTGCGCGAAAACTCCCTCCTCTCCCCGTGAGCGAAAAATTCCTCTTCCCCGTGAGCACAAAATCCCTTCTGTCCCGTGAGCGAAAAATCCCTTGCCTCTCCGTGGGCGAAAAATCTCTCCTGCCCCGTGAGCGAAAAATCCATCCTGTCCCCGTGAGCGAAAACTCCCTCCTCTCCCCGTGAGCGAAAAATCCCTTCTCTACCCGTGAGCGAAAACCCTCTCCTCTCCTCGTGAGCGAAAAATCTCTTCTCTCCCCGTGAGCGAAAACTCCCTCCTCTCCCGTGAGCGAAAACTCCCTCCTCTCCCCATGAGCGAAATATCCCTTCTCTTCCCGTTATTGAAAAATCCATGCTGTCCCCGTGAGCGAAAACTCCCTCCTCTCCCCTTGAGCGAGAAATTCTTCTCACCCCGTGAGCGTGAACTCCCTCCTCTTCCCGTGAGCGAAAAATCCTTTCTCTTCCCGTTAGTAAAAAATCCATTTTGTCCCCGTGAGTGAAAACTCCCTCCTCTCCCCGTGAGCGAAAAATCCCTCCTGTCCCCGTGAGCGAAACCTCCCTCCTCTCCCCGTGAGCAAAAAATCTCTCTCCCCGTGAGCGAAAAATCCCTCCTGTCTCATGAGCGAAAAATCCCTCCTCTCCCTGTGACGGAAAACTCCCTCCTCGCCCCATGAGCGAAAAATTCCTTCTCTTCCCGTTAGTGAAAAATCCATACTGTCCCTGTGAGCGAAAGCTCCCTCCTCTCCCCGTGAGCGAGAAATCCATTCTCAACCCGTGAGCGAAAACTCCCTCCTCTCCCCGTGAGCGAAAACTCCCTCCTCTCCCCGTGAGCGAAAACTCCCTCCTCTCCCCGCGAGCGAAAAATCCCTTCTCTCCCCGTGAGCGAAAACTCTCTCCTCTCACTGTGAGGGAAAAATCTCTTCTCTCCCCGTGAGCGAATACTCCCTCCTCTCCCCGTGTGCGAAAACTCCCTCCTCCCCCAGTGAAAAAAATCCCTCCTCTCCCCGTGAGCGAAAACTACCTTCTCACCCCGTGAGCACAAAATCCCTCCTGTGCCGTGACCGGAAAATCCCTCCTCTCCCCGTGATCGAAAAATCCCACCTCTCCCCGTAAGCGAAAAATCCTTCCTGTCCCCGTGCGCGAAAACTCCCTCCTCTCCCCGTTAGCGAAAAATTCCTCTTCCCCGTGAGCACAAAATCCCTTCTGTCCCGTGAGCGAAAAATCCCTTGCCTCTCCGTGGGCGAAAAATCTCTCCTGCCCCCTTGAGCGAAAAATCCATCCTGTCCCCGTGAGCGAAAACTCCCTCCTCTCCCCGTGAGCGAAAAATCCCTTCTCTACCCGTGAGCGAAAACCCTCTCCTCTCCTCGTGAGCGAAAAATCTCTTCTCTCCCCGTGAGCGAAAACTCCCTCCTCTCCCGTGAGCGAAAACTCCCTCCTCTCCCCATGAGCGAAATATCCCTTCTCTTCCCGTTATTGAAAAATCCATGCTGTCCCCGTGAGCGAAAACTCCCTCCTCTCCCCGTGAGCGAGAAATCCATTCACAACCCGTGAGCGAAAACTCCCTCCTCTCCCCGTGAGCGAAAACTCCCTCCTCTCCCCTTGAGCGAAAAATACCTTCTCTCCCCGTGAGCGAAAAATCCCTCCAGTCCCGGTGAGCGAAAACTCCTCTCCTCTCCCCGTGAGCGCAAAATGCATTCTCTCCCCGTGAGCGAAAAATACCTCCTGTCCCGTGAACGAAAAATCCGTCCTGTCCCCGTGTGCGAAAAATCCCTCCTGTCCCCATGAGCGAAAACTCCCTCCTCTCCCCGTGAGCGAAAAATCCCTTCTCTCCCCATGAGCGAAAAATCCCTCCTGTCCCGTGAGCGAAAAATCCCTCCTCTCCCCGTGAGCGAGAAATCCCTTCTCACCCCGTGAGCGAAAAATCGCTTCTCTCCCCGTGAGCGAAAAATCCATCCGGTCCCCATGAGCGAAAAC